>JAYMTK010000326.1:0-24234 GCA_036897405.1 Pelargonium myrrhifolium
ATATTGATTTATTACTTTAAGTTAATAAATAAACAAGTAAATGAGAAGGACAATTTAATCAAATTAAGTATAAAAGGTGTGGAAAAGCAATAAAAGGTGTGGAAATAGCACCTCCCATTTAATGACCAAAATAGATATGAAGTAATTAGAAATTGGGTGCATAATTTATTGTGTTTTATTGAATTTGGATAAAACGCATGAAATTATAACCAACATGTTATGGTTTTTAAACTACTATAATATATTAGATTTGGTTGATCTCATCAACAAATCAAATCGACTTCATGTACAAAAAAATATGTCTAGTATTTCTCAATCAATATAACATAACCGATTCAGTTGACTTGATCGACAAATTAGTTTGGCCAAATCTATATTTTACAAAAAATAATTGCGAATTCAGATTAGTTCATTCAAATGAATACTTTTTTTTTTTATCTTCTTCTAAACAACATGTTAACATGTTTTATAGACCTTCAAATATAACACTAGAAAATGTAGCGGGTTAAATTGAAGATCGAAATAATTGAATATCAAGAGGGCAAATCGGTCAATTGCAATTAATCTCTCTTTCTCATAGTTCACAAAAATTTCCAAAGTACGCTCATGCTTTCTGCAGAATTGAGATTCTTTAGAGACCTCTACAGGGGCTTGACTTATTTAATAAGCCATTTCCTAGGTTTTACTAAACAATCTATTGCAGTCATTTTTCAAGTTTTATTTTCATGTCAACTTCTTCAATAAGACAACAAAGTCGAGCACTTCATATTGTATAAAGTTGTTGTTGTTGTTGTTTTTTTTGTTTTTTTTTTATCACAAAAGGTAGCTTCATTAATTCATGTCAATAGCCATAACATGAGACATCGAGTTAGGGCAATCATACTTATGCCAACAACCCTTTCCCGCCTTTCCTATCGTTTCTCTAGCTATTGCATATGCTACCTCATTCGCAGTTCTCTTAATACATGTAAATTTAATACTACCAAAGCACGAGGTAAGGTGCAAAATACCTTCAATAATCGCCTCATATGGGCTCTGCATACCCTTGTATCCCACAATGTCTGACACCACCAGTAGGACATCGCTCTCCACTTTTACTCGGGTCCAGCCCTACTGCCTCAGCCACACCATACCCTCCCTCACCGCCATAGCCTTCACCGTACGGGCATCCTCTCACCTCCTCTAGTCGCCCCTTCCCTTCTCCATTTGCGGGCAATCCAACCCACACCAGCCCCGCTTTCTCTATCAAATAAAGTCGCATCCACATTAATTTGTTGACCGAACCTACTATTCTTCCCGGTGTTGCACTACCTTGCCCCCTCTTCCTCCGCTTCCCAAAGCTCCATCTGTACTTCCGCCAGCCCTACCACCAACACCCCAACCTGCACAACTCCTCGCCCTTGTATCAACTCTGCCCTCTACCTCCCTCGCCACCTTCCATCCTTCCATCACCACCTTTTCCACCTCCATACTCCCCAACCTTTTCCCTTTCCAAACTACCAAATTATACCTCCTCCATAAGCCTCATCCCCGATACATGGCCTCCCGAAACACCGCTCACGATATACTCCCCAGTGCCCATAGAAACCAATCCCAAGCCGAATTTAAACCCTGCACACTACACCCTAGCCCCAATCGTTCCCACACCTCCATTGCCTCATTGCACACACAAAAAATCATGAAAAATTGATTCGTCAGCACGATTACATACCTTACAAACCACATCCACATCAAACCTTCTCTCCTTCAACCGAGACCTAATTGGGAGCGAATTCGAAAATATTTTCCACTAAAAATTCTTCACTTTAGGTTGCACATCTGTCCCCCAAACTACACCTCATACACGCTGTTGCATCTCATCTCGTACCTCCGATTTCAGTAACTGGTATGCACTCCTCACGGAGTACAACCCCGACTTCTTCGGAGCCCAAAACTGCATGTCTTCCATCTCAAATAAAGGAAGCGGGATGGACAATATTTGTCGTTGAACCTCAACTGGGAACGCAACTGCCAAACGGGCATCATTTCAATATCCCCATCCTTCTCGGATGATTTTCACCACCCGAGCATCCTCAAATAAGATCCTAGGGGCACACCCTACTCCATTACCCGAGCCAAGCCACTTGTCTTTAAATATTTGAATGTTCCTTCCATTCCCGATTCTCCAACACGAGCCTTTTTGTAGAAAGTCGTGTCCTGCCATTATCGACCTCCACGTGTAGCTTGGAGCGTACCCCATGCCGGCTTCCATGAAGGAGTAATTTCGAAAGTATTTACTTTGGAATAGATGAGAAAATAGGCATTGGGAATTAGTCATAAGCCTCCACCCTTGCTTCCCTAGTAAAACTAGATTGAATTCCCGCACACTCCTAAATCCAAGCCCACCCAAACTTTTTCTTGAACATAACATGTCTCACGACTTCCAATGGATCGCCCCACTAGTAGCATTCCCGGATCTCCACCAATACACATTCAATAATTTCTCCAAAGCGTCGATTGTACCTAACATGATTTAATAAACTCTCATTATATAGGTCGGTAGGGCTTGCACTACCGATTTCAACATCACCTCATTCCCGACCACTGATAGGAATTTCCTACTCTACCCATTGAGCCACGACCGAGCCGAGTCTAAAAGCACATTGAAAACCCATTTTTTTTGACTTTCCAACCCCCACAGGTACTCTAAGATATGACCCAAAGCCAGTTACCTCCGCCATGACCATTTCCCGAAAAACCTCCTGCCGAGTCACCAGATTAGTTGAAGGACTAAAAAGCATCGAGGATTTGGAATAATTAATGGATTTTCCCGAAGTCGCCTTCTAACCATCAAAAATCTGTTTCAACTCTCGAACCTCCTCTATTGTAGCCTTACAGAACAACATGGAATCATTCACGAAAAATAAATGGGTGATAGTCGGGAAACCCCTCCCAATCACATAACCTGAGACCCTCCCGCTCAACACCGGATGATTCAATAATCAAGATAAGCCCTCAACACGTATTAGAAAAAGGTAGGGTGATATGGGATCCCTCTGCCTCAAGCCTCTACTGGGTCAAAATTCCGGTAGCAACACCTCATTCGAATCAATACGAAATGACACCGATGAGACGCATAGCATGACCCAGTCAACCCACTTGCCACAAAAGCCCAACTTGTCAATCATTGCATGTAAATAGGCCCACTCTACTCGATCATAGGCCTTCGCCATGTCCACTTTCATACATATCCAACCGTCCCGTCCCCCTTGGACTCGTTCAACCCAATGTATAAGTTCATTTGTAATGCATATATATTGTCTGTTATGAGTCATCCTTGAATAAAAGTGCTATGCGAGTCTGAAATTACCTCTCCTATCATCTCCTTCAACCTAATAATGAACATTTTAGACACAATCTTGTATACTACATTGCACATTGCAATCGGCCGCAGGTCACACACAACCTTCGGTGATGTCATTTTTGGAATTAAAACAATATTAGTAGCACTGAAATTATCAGGGAACTTGCACTCGGACATACATTGTAGGCATACCTCTGTAACATCCTTCCCAATGATCGACCAGTGCTTCTAAAAAATGCCGGGACCTAGTCCATCCGGACCTGGGGCCTTGTTCGGGTTCATGTCCCAAAGCGCACGCTTGACATCCTCACACATAAAGTCTCGGGCAAGTCTAGTATTTTGCTCTTCAGTCACCAACCTCGGTACAATTGCTACCACCGCCTCCAGACTATATCCCTCCGACCGCGACATCCAAAAAAAGTGGTCATGAACCAAAGTCTCCAATTCATCACTCGCCCATCTCCATCCTCCAGCTGGGTGATCTTGTTCCTCTTTTTATGGACCGAAGCAACCCTATGAAATTTTTTTGTATTCAAGTCACCATCTTTTAACCAATTAGTCTTTGCGCGCTGCCTTCAGTACACCTCCTGGCGTTTGAGACATGCCAAGTTTTTTTTCCGGGCCCCCCCTTCTTGGCCCCCAAGCCTATCTTCCGCCTCTATCTCCCTTCTTGCCCCCCCCCCCACACACACTTCCCTCTCCACCATGGCCCTCCCACACCCACTCCATCGCCCCAAGGCCTCAGCGCAGGCTTGTAACTTGACATTCAAGGCACCGCCCTGCCACCCCCACACATCTTTAATCACTTCTTGACAACCCAAGTTTGAATTTCACACATTCTCATACCTGAATCTGTAGTTACTACATACTCCTCCATCACCATTGAGCTCAATAAGGATGGGTCTATGATCCGACGACACATAAGGTAGGTGAGTGACTCTATAATCGACAAACTTATCAATCCAATTTTGGGAGCCAAAAGCACGATCCAGTCTCTTCTGAACACCCGGGTCGCTCCCAGACCCTCTTATCCACGTATACTTGCTCTCACTATATCCTAAATCAAATAGCCATGCGTCTTCGACCGCCCGACAAAACCCATCAATTAGGTTCGGGTTTCGGATTGGTCCCACTTTCTTCTCATCCCACCTTATCAAATCATTGAAGTCCCCGACGCAAAACCACGGGAGGTCCAAAACACCACAAAGTTGTTGGAGATAGTCTCATGATCTGTGTCATCGAGCCTGATCGGGTTCCCTGTAGAAGCCGGTGAACATCCATTGACCCCACTTCCTACATTTGATCACCACGTCGATTCCGTTATGAGTGCACCCAATTCCACCCCAAAACACCCATGCATGCTGACCGCTTGCCTAACTGCCGAGAGCTCTCCGATGGACAATTTTGTTTCGCTTAAAAATACCATGATTGAATTGTGTTTACGTACCAGATCTTTTAGAACCGCCACCACTAGCCGGTTTTCGAGATCCCTGCTATTCTATACCAGAACACTCATCCTCCGATCTGCCGCCTAAGGAAGCACTGTACCGAAACCCTAACCCTAACCTTCAATATCCCGTCTTTTCTTGAAATATTGTATAAAGTTGTTTTTCTTTTCCTTTTATTTATTTATTTTTTTGTCTAATAAATTGACAAATTTTGTTATTATAAGATGCATGCAAAACTTTTATTGAGAGGACCGCACTATTTCAAGATTAGTGAATGTCGTTAGTCTCATCATGAACATTCAGAAATTGTCCATGCAAAAAACGGTTATCAAAAAACAAAATTATTCGGTTCTTATCGACTACACCAACTCTAGTTGATACGAAACTATAGTTAAGATAGAGAACTTCAACGTGTGAGTTCTCTATCTTAACTATTGTTTTGTAGCACAGGAGTTGACATCATCTTCAATATATGTTTCACAAACAATCTACAAATCAGAATTGAGAAAAATTTATGCAAATGAGCACTATTTTTGGGTGTTCCACAGCTAGATTTATTCTTCATTGTATTTCACACATATGTATATGTCCAATGTGCAGTGGAGGTAGTGTCTCCTTAGAAATGGCAAAAATTAAATGACCATTGAAGATCCAATCAAAAGCTTTGATGAGGTGGGTCACAAAAAACATAAGGAGGTAGTAGAACAGTTCCAACCAATCCTGCAAGTATCTTACTACTACTCTCTGTTGCTCTTGCAATATTGATTCTCACATTTCTTATACAAATGGTTAAAAATAATTCACTGTGAATTGCCAGTTACATCTCTGAGGTTTACCCTAGTATTCTGCTAAAATAATACAACATTTGACTCTATATTTTTCTCTTTTACTATTCATGCAGACAAGGTGTTTGCTAAAATGCCTGAGAGAAATTTAAGTCTCATAACTCTCTCAACTTGTTGTGGGTACTCTTTAATTCAATTGGTTGTGCCTTTTTAGATGGAAATTTATCGACTTGTTGATAATTAGGCAGATGGGTTTCTCACAATAATCCAAGTTTTTTGTATGTCAAGTGTTGTTGTTATCAGCATCAACTTTTTAATTAATGCACACACAAAGAACAGAGCAATTTTTTGGAAGAGAAGAAAAGGATGGAAGAGAAACAGCTGTGTTGTATCATCTCTTTCAAGAGAATTTTAGGCTCAATACCAATTTGATGATATTGTTTCGTATGCGAATACGAATACAATCCTCCCCGTTACCACATTCGATAAAAATACACAATTCTCCTCCTCCTTTGTCCCTCCCTGTGTCCTCTCCTCAGCTCATTCAATACAATCTCCACAAGCCAACCCTATCTATAACTATAGTCTATACTCTATAGCTACTTAAAGAGAGAGAGAGAGAGGTAGAGAATTTGTATACTACATTCACTCACTTGTACATGGATGATGCCAACTTGTTATATTTGTCTTTACTTAATTGGTTCACACCCTCACTAGAGCTTGCAGGTTTTTATGTCCTAATAGTCTCCAAACGCATCCACGTCGCAATCCTACGTTGTATTTTCGTGGCCTCGCCTAGATAGAATCTAATGATCTACACACAAACCACACATATACACTACACTCTACACTGTCTTTAGAGTGATGGGGATGTGGAGAGTGAAGAGGAATCGTAGTTGTGTTTTTAAGTAGTGAGTAGTTCATGCCGAGGCGTGGGAAAGGGGAAGGCAATTTTGTCAGTCATTGTGTAGGATCAGCCATACAGGTCCTCCTTTGGGACCAGATGGTGACTCTTGATTCAACTCTCTTCTGCTATCTCTATCTCTATCTTGCCTAGCCATTTACATCATCATCATCATCGCCCTCGTCATCATCATCATCATCTCTTCCCCTTCTTATATCCGACAACGCCTCTGCTCTCCTCTCCCTCCCACCTATTCTTTACTTTCTTGCTCCCCAAAAGCCAATCTATATGGACAAAGCAATCCTCCTCTGAACATGCTTCAAACTTAAGTTTCTTGATTGAGAGAGCATAGCTACTATGGATTGGAATGGCGGTAGCAACGTTAAAACCTTCGCTCCCCGAGCACCCGAGTCCTCCTTTAGCTTCCTCTACAACTGTAACTATGACCCGTACTCAGGTATGTCTATGCATATCTCCAATCTCCATCAATAATCAAGTCCTAGAAGAGTCATTTTGGGTGAAACAGGAGGTGTCTTCAGTTAAAGCTGCATGTTTTGAGCACTACATATGGAAAGTTTTGTGTTAACCCCTTAAATTTGGAAATGACACACCAAGCATATAACTGTTATATAAGTTGTGCACTTAGTTTTCATTCTTTTATGTTCTTCCTATATTTGAAGTTTTTGAGTTCTTGAAGAAGTGTGTGATGAGTAGCTTTCTTGATTGTTTATATGACAGGCATGGAGGCAAGGCACCCAGCAATGTCAATGTCAACAGAGACACTGCATGGGATGGTTCAGGCAACGGACAAAAACAGCATTGGCTATGCGAATCTGAGTCTGGAGAAGAAGAAGCGCCTGACAAACGAGCAATTGGAGTCTCTCGAAAGGAGTTTTCAAGAGGAGATCAAGCTGGACCCTGATAGGAAAATGAAGCTGTCCCGGGAGCTCGGTCTCCAGCCTCGCCAAATCGCTGTCTGGTTCCAAAACAGGCGCGCACGATGGAAAACCAAGCAACTCGAGCGCCTATACGACGGCCTCAAGCAAGAATTCGATGCCATCTCGCGAGAAAAGCAAAGACTCCAAGAAGAGGTAATCAGTACTAAAACAAAGGACAATCTTGTTAGTAGAGTTTCACGTAACAGTTAAATAATATCGTTGAATTTCAATAACAGGCTTCTACTGCTAAAAGATAAACCTTGTTAGCAGTGTTTCAATTACACCGTTACATGTGAGACTTATTATAGCGTTCTTGAATTGTAACCCGACGTAGGTATTGAAACTGAAATCGATGCTGAGAGAGCAAGGAGGGAATGTGAGGAGGCAAGTGATGACGTCAACTGATGTATCAGGAGAAGAGACAGTGGAGAGCACATCGGAGGCAATGCGGAGCAGCTCGAATGAGATGATGAGGGCCGGAACGACGACGAATATAGGAGAATGCAGCTATTTGTTCAGTGTGGAAGATTATAACAACCCGGGAACGGTGTCGGTGTCGCCGCAGCCTTACTGGAGTGGAGTGCAGGTTCTTCCACCTTCATTTCCATGAAAATGGGAGAAGATGGAGTAGTGTGTAATGTGAAGTAGAGAGAGTTAGGGTTAGTGACTGATATTAACTAAGCATAGTGTGTAATGTTGTTAATTGGAGGATAAGGGGAGTGTAGGGTCTTTCTACATTCCTAGAATAGAGTAGTGAGAGCTGATTAGTGAGTGATAGGTGAGTTGTCTTTTTTAATTATAAACATATTTATAAGAAGCATAATTTTCTACAAATTGAGCTGAAGTTTTCTTATAATTTGCTCTTACAATATTTGGTTTTTAGTTCTCGATTTGTTTTATGCGTTCCTGGTCTGAAATTTAAATGTTGAGAATTCATGCATGTGTGTTTTGTTTGTGCCGTGTTGAAAATTGATTGTGTGTTGCACGATCTAACACGAGCACGATACGTTTAATAATTGTGTTTCAGAACCAATGATGTTCAACCCGGTAACTAAATGAGCCGTGTTAACATGATATGATGCGAACATGATCCAACACATTATTTCGATCTAGCACAACGACCTAACACTTTATTATAGTTAATTTACAATTATACCCTCAAATATGTGTGTTAAACTTGTTGTCTATGTTGTAACAAGCCTCATTGAACATGCGTGCGTGTTTTGAGAATCCAATATAGTTACCAAATGTTTGACAAAACACGTTAATTTGTGTTGTATTGTGTTTTGTTTTGTTTTGTTTCGGTATAAACAACTCTAAATAACTTGAGAAATAAATTAGAATTTTGATTGAAGTCAAAAGTCAAAACCAAGGTTTTTGTCTTTTGTGTTGCGTGTTTATTTGTAAAATTTATTTAATTTAATTGTGTTGGTCCCAGCTGAACAGTACTGTCCGACATGGGTGCAAGTAAATTTAAATTATCATAATTGGTCCACAACAAAAGGCACACGAATCTATCCTATAATAATATCTCCAATTTAATAAAACAACCACCATGGAGGCTACTCAATGCTCATTTCATTTGGATTTTATTCATGGGCCTATCATGCATCTTCACCCAAATTCTGGCCCAATTTTTAGTGGCCCAACAACTAAATTTTTGAAAATTACCATAAAAAAAGAAAAAGAGTTTTCTATTTCTGTACAATAATTTGGATTTAGATTTCTGAAAATTATCATGAAAAAAAGAGTTTTCTGGTTGTGATAGATCTTATTTTTACATCTGAAAGACAAGTACATGAACTAGAAAAAGAAAGTTGTTGGTTCAGTTTTACAAATCTCCAACCGTTGACAAGTACAACAAGCAATGTTTCAATGCAAGCCATCAGAGCCTCCTGTTTCAATAAAACCAAGTAACATGACTGTGTGAACCAACCCAGAGACACTTCTCAACAATCCTACAAACCAAACCTAAAATGTGAAGATACAACAAAACTGAGCACAAAACAAACAAGTTTTGACCCATACCTTATCTGCTTGGAAGTACGATTATGTCGCAGCTGTCCAAGATCTCAAGAGATGAACAAGAAAATAAAGACCAGTGCCGTTATCTGACCCTTCCAATGAAAGTTAAGGTATAGACCAATCTATTTATAGCATTGAGCAAAACCCAAAGATGTTTCATCTCATTCTCATCTCCAAATTCCACAACCATTACCTGGATAAAATGAAGCTGCTTCCATAAGAACACGCCTCTTCGACCAATGCAATAGCAAAGAAAAACGACACGAGTTGAAGAATGAAGAGGCACTTGTACACAATTTACATGTCAAAACGGTGTTACTTCATCATGCTGTTCCGGTTTCCAGTCAAATAATATTAGAGTAGACATGGCTCGGCCATTAGAAAGAGCAAGAAATCAAGAAGCCCCTATTTGAGAACAGAGCGGCAATTCAACGTGAAGTTGCACGATTAACCATTATGCAAACATTTTCAACTGTTACTTTGCTTGTGATGCAAGATTCGCAAGTGTAAAGGCACATGATTGACTAATAAGCAGAATGTGCAAGTGAAGAAAAAAGTAAATAAAAATGTGTTATGGTGTGAAAGTAACATAACCATATTAGGAGGCATACCTACGTCAAAAACCAATTAAGATGACATCCTCTAAGACTATAACATCAAAACCTTCAAAAGTATAAGTTGTATGATATAATCCCAATTGGGATGTCTTGGGATTGAGCTACTTGAAAACCCCTTTTCTTTTCCACTCTCTCATATAACATGAAATTATAGATATAGAATCTACACAGAGTCCACCTTTGGTAATCACAGATTCTGAATTACTGAAAATGAATTCACCAACTTTATAGTCTATCCAACATCCACGTTTATGGTTAACATGTGAATCATCATCCGGTTCAGTCTCATCTGAACAGCACTCAGATGATGCTTCCTGACCATCTGAAGTTGATATCTGTGCGTGCTCAAACCTGCTAACACGCCGCCCAAATGCCAAATTTTCACAAGTCATTAGTACGTTCCTTTTCTCTTAATAACTCGCATTGTAAGGCACATATTTAAGGTTTGGCTGGTATCGATTAGACTTCGTTTATTCTGCAGATGACCCGAGGTCACGGACTGCAATGACTCACTAGATCATGGACACCTTTATGTCACCGTTGTGAGTTACTGATTTTCTTGCTCCAGCCAGCTACGTGCAGGAATCCTCTTTACACCCTTTTCCCATATCAACTTTCTTACCCTCAAAACATCACTCCACCTTCCAGCAGATGCATATATGTTAATGAGCAATATATAGTTTGCAGAGACATTAGGTTCAAGCTCAAATAAATGGTTGGCAGCTATTTGAGCAATATCAGCATTCCCACGAGTGCGACATGCTCCAAGAAGTGCTCCCCACACCTCTGCATGGGGTTCTATGGGCATAGTTTTGGCAAGCTCAAGTGCTTCTTCAAGGTGTCCTGCTCGGCCAAGGAGATCAACCATGCAACCATAGTGATGCGTTGTTGGTTCAATACCATAAAACTCCATCATTGCAAAGAATTGACGACCTTGTTGCACCATACCAGCATGCCTGCACGCAGTAAGTAACGCAACAAACGTGACATCATTTGGTTCTACACCTTTTTCTATCATCTCATGGAACAACTGGATTGCGTCACGAGAACGACCATGGGTAGCAAACCCCAACATCATTGAACTATATGCGAATCCGTTCCTTTCCCTCATTCCCTCAAATACTCTGTAAGCATCCTCAAGGCTCCCACACTTCGAGTACATGTCTATCAATGCAGAACCTATTCGTACATTTTCAGTAGGCCCAACTCCGGAATTCTCTGCAATGTCCCCAACCCACTGTGCATAGTTAGCTGCTCCCAATTGTGCACATGCTGAAATAACACCAATCAGTGTTGCATCATCAGTCTCAAAACCCGCCTCCTGCATTCTCCCCCAAAACTCCAATGCCTCCCAGGGCCTTCCATTTTGAGCATAACCAATGACCATCGAAGCCCACGCCACCGAATCCTTCTCTGGCAACTCATCAAAAAGCCCACCTGCAACTTCCATGTCCCCACTCTTGGCAAAAGAACGAACCAAGGTCGTCCATGAAAACCTATCCCTAATTGGCATTTCATCAAACACTTTGCGTGCACAACCCAAAACTCCACATTTCGCATACATATCAATCAATGTGTTCCCAACATGCAAATCCGAATCAAACCCACCAATCAAAACTGTCTGGGCGTGCAACTGGCGGCCCAAATTCACGTCACCAACATCACCACAAGCCTTGAAAAGTGCAGAAAACGTAAAACTCAAGGGACCAAAACCTTCCGCTCTCATTCTACAGTACAATCGAATCGACTCAAAAAGCTTTCCTTGAATACAGTAGCCGCGAATGAGAGCGGTCCAAAGATATGGGTATGGGTAATCGACCTGTTGGAACACAAGGCGAGCGTAAAGATCCATGGGAACATCGAGCTTTGTGAGAACCCGAATGAGCTTGGTCAGTACATAGCAGTATTGATCAAGGCCTTGCAGGTAAATTTGCGCGTGGACTTGTTTGATCTGACGAAAACTGGTGCAGCTATCGAGAACCGAGACAAGCTCCAATCCCAATTGTTTCTTCTCTTGCGGATATTGAGAGAACGGAGCAACAAATCGAGTTGATAGAGTAGAGAACTGTTTAGTTACCGCGAATTTACGAGAGAATCCGAGCATGTTCACACTCTAATTCTCTCTGCTACTCGCAACTGAACTGAGGAAGAAGAGGACGCCCCCCTAGTAGCTGGTCCAAAACGACAGCGTTTAGTAGTCATGAAAGAAGACTCGAACGACGCCGTTTCCTACACTGCTAGTCAAAAAATGGTGCGGCATTGTTGAAGAATTGACATTCGCGGAATCATCCAAGCATTTGTGAGGTAGTGTTCGATTGTAGATTCAAACACCTAGGGTTTCAGAGTTTCGATTTTTAATGCAAATTTAGATGTAAATTACTGGAGTTTCAAATGGGTCAGGTCGAGGAACGGAGACAACATGTTGGGGACGGCGGTGAGATATTTTGCTAAGATCGCGAAGCCAGTAGAGGTGAAGACGCCGCCGGAGCAGACGAAGACAGTCACAAGAACCATCTTTGAGATAGTGAAGGAGCATGGTCCTATAACCCTCTCTGACACCTGGGAACGCCTCAAGGTATTGCTTGAACCTCTTTTCACTCGCAAGATATTCCTGAAATTTGAGGGTTGGATGGTTGATGTGTTGTTGCATGTTCGAAACAACCCAGTTCTCATTCACTGAAAATGCTTTAGCTGAGCAGAAATTGGGGTTGTGAGTGAAGTGAAGTGTGTGTTAGTATTTTGTGATTCGCTTGTGTTTTTAGCTCATTCAAGGAATGTGGTTGTGTTCATTGTTCAATGATTGCATTGTTTTTGGTAAAGCTAGTTGCTTTGGTTGAGTACTTGAGTCTATTGTTCTGTAATGCTAGAAATGTTGGGTTGTATTGGTGGTATTGTTTTCTGGGTTTGGCTTCTCTCCTTTGTCTGATCATTTCCATTCCTCCCGTGGTTTGTCGAAGATGAAAGGTTGGTTAAGAGCTGCCATAGGACAGATCTCACAGTGCAATTCATGATCTATTGTCTCATTACTAGGTATAGGACAATGGCTGTGTTCAAGTCGGATGGACTTTTAGCCATGTATCATTTGAATGATCTCATTATTAAGGCAACGTTTCGATTTGGATTTTTGCTCAAGAATGGGAATATAGATGAGATTCTCATTGGGACTTTATGGTTATGAGAATCCATGAAAATCTAATTCCCATATTCTCATTCAGTTTTTTCTTAATCCAATCACTACTTAACTTCCACGAAGCCTGTATGCTCGGTATGGCTAGCAATATGTTGGCTAATTAGTTACATCCTTGAAGTTGAAGGTGTGTGTTTCATGTAGAATCTGAATAGAGAGAGATGACCTATACTGATATATTCATATTTGTTGGTTTGGCTTCGTGAAATTGTTTGCTTTGATCACCCCTTTCATCTTTCATTTAGTCGAGAGTCAAGACAAAGGTATATTAAGAGCCATCATAGGATACATTTCATAATACAATTCATGGTTACAAAATATTAGCTTCATCAGATGAAGTAATAAGCCATTTGATTTTGTGTATCATTTGATGGCGGATAAACTTCAAGACTATATGAAGACAAAATTGTTTCAAATCTATGGCTAAAATCATTAGTTTGAGCTGAAATGTGTTCATGATGTGATGTAACCTATCTTGTAATACTCCCTCCGTCCGGAAATGAGTACCCTCTCTCCTTTTTTAGGAAATTAGTTATGCATGAATTGTCGGTTTCATTATAATAAGTTAGTTAGTATCCCTTGACTTTGTTATAACACGTAATCATGAGGACACAAGAGTAAATATACCGCCTAACTTCTCCTTTAATAGTTCTCAAAATGAAAACGACACTCGTATTGGAACAGAGGAAGTAGTTTGCTCAAATATCAGACACGAATGGAATGAAGAGCTGAAAAAACTATCTATATTTCATTTCCTTTGTGTACTTAAGAGTCCTTGCCTGTATGAGTTTCATATTAGTTGGTATTTTGCTCGTTTTAAGCATTGCATTCACTTGGATGATCATAGAACAGCACATTTGACCAAATCAATCTCAATCATTTTTAGGAAGCGAGTCCGCGAGGATTGACGGGCAAAAGGCACATGAAAGTAGTGATGGGAAGGATGAAAAAGAGACAGAAACTTAGGTTGATATGCAAGCGGGCTGGACGGCAGAACCATTACTTGTATACAACTTGGTTCACAAAATCCAACATCCCTGAAAAACCAATCAATGATGTTTCCAAACCAAAGTTACCTTGAAATCTTGCTTCATATTCTATAGTTTTCACATGTTTTTGACAAGTATCAATGTGCAAAACAATCTAATGAAAAGTAGAGATGCCATTATTTTTATGATTCCAGATTCTATCAGCTCATACAGGATATACAAATGACCTCTAACAATGAATTGTTTACAAATGAGCCATACTAAAAGAAGCACCCATCATTTCCTCTGTTGTGGCTTGCCTTGAAATTTAGGACAATATATTAGCATGTGCAACTGTTTTCGATTCAAATTTTTAGGTGTATTCATTGAATCAATGGAAGAAAATAATCAAGAACTTATAATTTCGGAAAACAACATTTAAATAAATAAAAAATCAGTATTGAATTGTAACGTTTGGACTCGGCAATTAGAAGCGATGGAACATATGAACTAGAAAGAAAGGGAAAAAAAAAAAGAAGGAATGTACACTTTCCTTTTCAATTTGTCTGTCAAACATAATGACTTATCTTTGTGAAATTGTTTCTACTCGCTAATTCATATACAATTGAATGTCAACGATAAAAACTTATCTTCAAAAATTAATAATTATAGACAAAAAATTTCACACTATTTGAGACAAATAAACTAATAGTTGTTACTAAAATTGAAAATAGAGTATAATTACTCAGCACCTACTTTTAACATATATTAGACAATTAATCATCATTACATCTATATCTTAATATATAACAACCACAAAACAACTCATTGAATCTATCTTTCTTCTAATACAATATTACATTATGTAATTAATTAATCGAATCTCAACCCTATTCTCCAATTAACATGATAATAAAAATTGGACAAAGATGACATGTCCCCAATCAAGTATGTGGGCCCATCATATAATATAAAAAAAGTGGGTGGGGCCCAAACCCCATACTCACAATCACCGGCCCCATTTTTTAAATACAAAGGCCTGGCCCGACCCGAATCATGTTTGAATGCGTAAAAGCATGTTTCAAATAAAGATAATAATTGGCATTAAACAAATAAATAAATAAATACAAAATAATAAAAATAATAATTTACTAATGTTACCAAGAAGAGAACAACAATGAATTAATTAATTAAATACGTAAGCATGAGTTTTAAATTCAAATAAATAAATAAATTTAAAAACAGCCACAACAGAAGAAAAAAAATCCCAAACAGCAGTTCCTTTGCTCTGAGATCCGAATCGGTGTCGCCGCCGTCGTCGTCGTCGCCGGAGGCAGAGACGAGCTCGGAGAGGTTGGGAGAGAGACCGGAGATGGAGGAGAAGCGAGCGGCGGAGGAAATGAGCGAGGAGAGCAGCGGCGATTGCACATCGGAAGACGAAGGAACCGAGGATTACCGGCGAGGAGGCTACCACGCGGTTCGAATCGGAGACACCTTCAAGAACAGTCGCTATGTTGTCCAGTGCAAGCTCGGTTGGGGCCATTTCTCCACCGTCTGGCTCGCCTGGGACACTCTCCAATCCGTACATCTCCTTTCTCTATCTCTCTGCAATTTCAATTTCACTATTGTTTGTTTCCGCTCAGTGTTTGTTTGATTTCCGAGAGAAGGAAAATTTGAATCTAACTACGACATATAGGAAACACATAATCGCTTATCTGCTTGTTTTTGCTATGTTCTGGGAAAATGGATGTGTTAGTTTAGTTCAATATCTAGAATCTAGATCGTATAGGTTATTTAATTGAAACTTCCAACTAGTTTATGTAATTATTGTGTGACCTGAGAATTTTGAAAAATCTCTTTAAGCTGGACTGATTGCAATTTGCTGTCACTTGGTTCAGTTGAGTTGGTTACTTGATTGCTTCATTGCTCCAAATCAGCATGACAGAAAGTTTTTGATAATTGCATATCCAGTTGAAACTGTTCCCAACTGTTTTGGTTGATTTCAAACCTGCAGCGCTATGTGGCTCTCAAGGTACAAAAGAGTGCTCAGCACTACACTGAGGCGGCCATGGACGAGATAACCATCTTGCAACAGATTGCAGATGGAGATCCAGAGGATAAGAAGTGTGTTGTGAAGCTTTTGGATCATTTTAAGCATTCAGGTCCGAATGGACAGCATGTTTGTATGGTTTTTGAGTATTTGGGGGACAATCTGTTGACTCTAATAAAGTATAGTAGTTACCGTGGATTGCCAATTCATAAGGTTAAGGAGATCTGTTTTCATATTTTGGTGGGTTTGGATTACTTGCACAGACAGCTTTCTATTATACATACTGATCTAAAGCCGGAGAATATTTTGTTACTGTCAATGATAGACCCAGCCAAGGATCCCCGAAAATCAGGTGTTCCGCTCATTCTTCCAAATAGTAAGGATAAAACGGTGTTTGAGTCATTGGTTGCCAAGGCTTCAAATGGAGACGTGGCTAAAAACCAGAAGAAAGATATTAGGAGAAAGGCTAAGCAAGCTGCTCAGGGATGTGCGGATAAGGAAAATTCTGCGGAAGCTGGGGCAGTTCCTGAGATATCTGGTACTGCTGATTCTTCACTTAATACCAAATCAAATGCGGGTCGTACTGAAGATCAACCTTCTACTTCCGGTGATGAAAATAGGTTATCAGATGCTGATGGAACAAAAGGCGCTGAGCAAGTAAGTCAGGGTAGTAAGAGCAGGCGTAGCTCTGCAAGGCAAAAACTATTGGCTTCAGCTGATCTGAAGTGCAAATTAGTTGACTTCGGGAATGCGTGCTGGACATACAAACAGTTTACAAATGATATTCAGACAAGACAGTATAGGTGCCCTGAGGTGATCCTGGGATCAAAATATTCTACCTCAGCTGATCTTTGGTCCTTTGCTTGTATATGTTTTGAGCTTGCAACTGGTGACGTGCTCTTTGATCCTCACAGTGGTGACAACTTTGACAGGGACGAGGTATGACTGTTGTCTTAGAACAATTAACATTAATTACTGTGCTCTAACTCTGCATATGGTATTTACTTTATTTTAATCCTCAGTTTCTCGATAGGGTATGAAAATGAGGTGGATAATATATAACTGCTTGTGAGTTGTGACATTGTGACTGTTTAGATTGTATATGTATAGGAAATTGTTGTTGCCTTTTGCACGAATTCAAATGTTTGTCCCAAACACTGTTACACCTTTTGCTGGTTTTAATTTACGTTCCAATTATTCATGTTTGACTGGAATAGAAAATTTAGCTTAGTAATGCATTCCCAGCACAATGCTAATAGAAATAATTTCACAAATATTCCAAAGTGGAGCAGGTGAAACTAGGTTCCACACTGCCATAAATTACTTGATATGAGCTCTCTACTCAAATCCAACATATGCTCAAATTGCATAATATGTGTTCCAACTTTGTCAAAATCAAGGAGAAATGAAGTACCTGATTAAACTTGTTTATGTGTGAAAGTATAGCCAGTATCACAGATACAGGGGAAACCAAATACAAATTAATCATTATTTTTGGATAAACACTGCAAATTTAGTCTCAATCTAGTGCATACTCAGTTATATAGTAATTTACACTCAACTTCTCTAGGTTCTCTTCCCCACCTTCAAAGTGCTCTTTGTCGCAATGTGGTACAAGCTTTTGTGTAACAACTCTACTCTTTTACATTGATGATCCCACTTGGTATGCACTGAAATGAGGACAATGTGAGGCAGAAAAAGATCTTTTCTCAGGAATTTCCTTTGCTAGAGTGGAAGTCGTAACCTTTCTTTTCTTCTTTCCCTCTACTGAAATATTGTTTTATACTTATAATTTATGCATTGTTTCATCATTCATGCTGTCATTTTAGTAACTCTCCAACACACACTCAGTGATGAAGCGCGTATTTTCCAAATTTCCTATACGTTGTCCTTGTGTTATCTAGTAAATGGCTAAATGCCATTAGAGTTGGGCAGTTGGCAACAATTGATGATGAGTTTACAGACCTTTATATAGTCTAGTTGAGTGTGCTAATAGTGTCTGCCTATTTTCCTACCTTATTCAAGTAATTCCTTCATTTTTCCATCTGTGCCGGGTTTTTTGTGTCTATGAAATGCCAATCCAATACAAGTCATTGGTTCTTTGTTCTTTCATTGGATTATATTGTCAGAGTAGACATTACATTGGCATTTCTGCCTATTTGGAAATTTATTTTTCTTACTAAATCATATGTGACCTATATAATATATCTTCTCTGTTATAGGATCACTTAGCGCTGATGATGGAGCTTCTTGGAATGATGCCTCGCAAGGTGAGAAAGCTCTGATTCCTTCAATTTATGAAAATCTCATCTCGTAAATGACTTGTGTCTAACATGTAAATATACTCAGATTGCACTGGGTGGCCGCTATTCCCGGGACTTCTTCAATAGATATGGTGACTTGAGGCACATTCGTCGGTTGCGTTTCTGGCCCTTGAATAAGGTTCTGTTAGAGAAGTACGAACTAAATGAGCAAGATGCAAATGATATGGCCGCCTTCCTAGTTCCCATCCTTGATTTTGTCCCCGAGAATCGACCCACTGCTGCGCAGTGCCTTCTCCATCCTTGGATCAATTCAGGCCCTCGCCTCTTGGAACCGTCCATGCCTTCCAATGAGAATCAAGTTGCAGACAAGTCCATTTCCGAGAAAAAGAAGAGGGAGAAGGATGAGAGGGAAGCTATGGAGATTGGAGTTGGGAAGATTGCCATTAATGCAGATTCTAAACCAGTCAAAGATCCTCAATCTAGTATTAAACCCTCCAATACGGTAAGATCTGGTTCATTTAAGGTCGTTTCTGGCATATAAGTTCTCTTCGGAACCTCCTGGTTGATATTTTTTTCAGGTACTCGTGGAAATGAACGTCATATCTTGTGTTAACGGTTATTGTGTTATATTCATATATATAGATTAGTCTCACTTCTTTCAAATCTGTTTCATAGGACATGTGGTATATGTTGAACTGAATGGGGATAAAATTTGCCCAAATTCTTACAAGGTTAGACACTGTGTAACAGTTTGATGAATGTAGAATTTAGGGTTTGATACTTAAATGATGCTCATAGGTACCGCACACAATTTGGATATAAATGGCTAAACTTGCAGGCACCCGAAACCCAATCCGCATTTTTGCAGGTTTGGTTGCATAGAATAAACTTGATTAATTTTTGGGACGGGTTTGCAGTGAGAAAATGTGGGTTGGTTGGAACAACTCTACGAATTTTACTTGCAAATCCGACTTGTGACCCGAAACCCATGCCTCTTGCAGGTCAGATTGGTTTAGGCATTTTCAACCTGAAACCGAATTGCGAGGCATATACAATTGCAAGTGATTAAGTTTAGACTGTAACTGGTTATTCATATGAGCGTGTAGTGCAGGAAGGTGATTTTGTGTTGCACGACTTAACATAAACATGACATGATAAGTAATTGTGTTGAACGGTTGAATCAAACATGACATATTTACAAATAGATTGTGTTTAGATGACACTGTCCAACGCGTTATAAGGATTAATTTACAAATATATTGTTAAGTGTGCTTGTTGTAACACACACAACACGACAAATTAATCGTGCGTATGTGTTTTGAAGGTTCAATATTATATGATCGTAGTAATCAAAACTAGTTTGGACATATCACTAATGTTTTAGTTGATGATAAAAAACAAAAACATAAAAACAAATACAACATGGAAGTTGAGAGCTCATTTTGTAACTTCTTGATTACATAGAAACCTAGAATTCTATTAATTAAAAGCTATTGTTTTCAGATTATTTATTATCATTGATTGTATTAGTTGGGAGACATGGTTGTGGTCCAATGTTGGACTTGGAATGTCTTTTGAAAAAAAAAAATTAAAAATTAAATTCAAATTGAGCAGGTCCAATCATTAGTGGCTAAAGTATTATTTGATCTCATGTGAGATTCTATTTAAACCACATGTTTGGTTAAGTTCTTGTCAGTGACAACTAACAATATATCAAAAGATTATGAACTTAAAAATACTACTTTTTTTAATAGTATATTCATTCTGAAGATAAGACTTTCTCATGCCTTAATAAATTGAATTGACCACAACCCTAATATTATTGGCCCTCTCACACTAATCATATATTTATTGAAATGTTACTAGAAAAGGTATTTTCTGTAGCAAGATTGAGTAAATTTCTTAGAAATGATTATTTTATAAGAAAACTCTATCATTTTAGATACTAGTTTACGCGAGAATTTGAATTTGAATTTTTACGTATAAACTCAATATGATTTTAAATTTTATTTTTATTGTATATAAAATTTCGTACTTAGAAAGATTAAATTAGATTCAAATATAAAAGTTCATAACAAACCCACTAAACTCTATTTTGGAGGTAAATAAGCCAATGAAAAATATAGTACAATTGTATAAAGGAGGTACAATTGTATAATGACAATTGGCAATTAAAGCAAACAATTGAAGTGCCGTCAGGAGGCAAATTCAAATTGATGATAACGATTGAAGCATGTCAAAGTCACGCTTCGTGCTAATGATCATCTATTTCTTTTATAAGCGGTCTAAAATTATTGGGATTGACAAGCATGTGATACATGCTCTTAAATCTTTCATCAAATTCAAGATTTTAGCAAAAGACTTGAGTTTTGTGAAATTCAATTTAGAAATAGAAGTTCATAGTGAGATGTATCTTCCTATCTTAAAAAAGAGAGTATAAAATTGACTTATTGGCAGACTATAATGCAAAAAGCAAAAAGAGTAAGACTCGTACAGTTTCAAAAGTGAAACTTTTTGTGGATAAGGAAGAGTTACTTGAAAACCTATAAAAATGTTGAAAGATAGCAGATAAGTTGAATTACTTAATAGTTACAAGACTTGATCTGGCGTATCGAAAGTGTTATTCAATTTTTGTCATTTCATCACACAACTCATTGAAATGCAATAGTTCAAATTTTGGAGTATCTTAAATGTAACCAATGCGTACGTAGTATATTATTAAAGAATCGTAAACATAACATATTAGAAGTGTTTCCACCTGCAGACTAGACAGGTTTCATATATGATAGTAGGTCTACTGCTGGATATTGTGTTCTCGTAAAAAAAATAGTGGTTTAAGAGAATAAGAAGCAAAATGTTATAACTCAATGAGTGCAAAAGTAAAGTATAGAGCAATGGTTGACTCTACTGAGACATTGAAGTGGTTTTGTCAACTTCTAGTAGAAATTAGGTTTAAAACTTCTCGAGTTATACAATTATGATGTGATAATCAAGTTGTTATTCACATTGTCTCAAACCAGGCGTTTCAAAAGATGATAAAACATATTGAGTGAATTATCACTTTATTCCTGAAAAAATCAACAAAATCTTTATCCATAAAACTCATGTGAGAACTAGAGAGTTTTTGGCTCAAGTTGTTACTAAACCTCTTGGTGGTTCTAGAGTGAGGCTCATTTGTAGCAAAGTGGACATGATTAATATCCATGCACAAACTTGAGAGGATTGGTATGAGTCATAAACTAGTTAGGCTAGTTTTGTCTACTACTTTCCCTCTAGTATAAACTGTACTGTGTGTGTGTATATATAGAAAAGTCCAAGAGATGCATAATAAACTTATAGAATTCATGAACTGTCTTCTTCTTTCTTTCTACTACAAAGCTAAGAAAGATAAGATATCAAGAAAAAATTTCAAAATCTTAAAAATCTTCATTGATTGAGATATAGAACTGTATCAAACAGATTGCAAGAATCAAATGCTGCTACTTGAACAAAAGAAATGGAGGGTCTACTAAACACAGATACTAGCTAATCAAACATGCCAATGCAGATGGTTCACACCATTTATTTTTCTCATGACACTTTGGTCTGTGTTGGTCAACTCTAAATTAACCAACACTCCCATCACTTTTTAATTTTCTATGTAGAACAATAATGAACACTTTTTACAACTTGTTTGATACTTTGATTGTGCCCTATCCTCACTGCAGTTCTTGCCAAGCATCAATTGCTACTGCAGAATCCCAAGAATCCCATGAACTCATGGTTGCTTATCATTCTTATGCTCTGCTCAATACCAATAACACCTGAGAATAGAGTTTCAGAAACTTAGTATCTTTTGTTAGTATCTTTAGAGTTGTTTTGGCAAATTATAGTAGAAAGCTAAGAGCATTACCCATTGTGAGCGCGCTAGCGAAGATGACACCAGAAAGAATGAAAACGATGATCGAAGCTCTCCTCAGTATCGCAACGAGTTTCCTAATGAGATACTGTCCCCAGAAGCCGGCCAAAACGGATACTGATGTGAGGTACAATGCTGCAAAAGAAATTCACATTTCAAAGCTATTAACTTTCATGACCAGAAAGTACTAATCCAAACACGACGAGCGAAGATTTCATTCTGATTTTGATTCTTGATTATCATTCCTTATAGCGAAAACTCTAGTCCAAACGCTAACTGAGATATGTACCATAGGGAATGGGGAACCTCTTGAGCAAGTAGAACTCCACAACGGATAGAGAGGACGAGAACATCATCACAAAAGTCGCTGTTGCGCTAGCAACCTATTCACCAAACAAAATTGCTCATTCACAACTCGAGTTTATGCACATGGAGCATAATTTAGTACATGACATAATCAAGAAACCATAGCAAAAGTGATCAAATGGAGCAATGGATGATGCAAATTGGTTAAGGATTGTAACATAATGTTGAAAGTTGAACCTGAGGGATAACGCCGATCTCAAGGAGAAGAGGTCCGAGAATGAATCCTCCGCCGGAGCCAAGAAGGCCTCCAACTGTGCCACCTAAGATGCCACAAAGAGCACAAAATGTAATGTGCAATGCAGTCCATTCTATTGAAGCCTCGCAGATTGTCTCGGTGTTTCCCATGCTCATTCTCTTCTTGTGTTCTCTGTACAATTTAACTGCTTCATATCCAAACACAGCAAATGCTGTAGGGAACTGAAAACACAACAAAGAAACTTGATTTTCTGCGTAACCCACAAAATGGGTAGCAACAAAATATTTGGTATTTTGTAAAGGAAATGTTTTTATACCTGTAAGATAAAAAGCACCCAATAGTATGTACTACAAACTGCAATATCATTCTGCAAAAAACAAAAGAATCAAATACTTGCAAACATAGCAACGACTCGAGAGAAAATATCCTGAGAAAGATAGCGTTTGGATTACAAAAATTTGGAATGAGAATGGGAATCTCGGGCCATTCTCGTGACTAAAAATTACTAATTATAAACATTGAGAATCTCATCCTCATCCCTGAACAAAAATTCTAATCCAAACGCTACGACTACTAGATGAGATCACTTGCCTTGAAGATCTGAAGAACGAGGAAGCAAACCCATACAACAAAGAGTGCCAAAAGCCTTTTCCACTTAAGGTTAGAACAAAATATTTGCTGAAAGTTGAAAAAGAAACAAGTGGATTCAATTAATAAAAGATGAATTGCCCAAAAAAAGTCATAAAATAGGGTTCACTTCACTCACCATTGCAGTTTTCTCTTCCTTAGGTATCAATGGCTCATATTCTGTGTCAATCAAAACTGCAAAACAACAATACAAACATTATGAACTTTCACTGAAATGATGAGTTGATCTTTTTCTCAAATTCTCGGGTTAATCTACTTACGTTCACCGCGAGAGTTCACCGTTCCATGATGCTTAGCCATTTCCTTCTACAATTATCCAAGAAAGCAACATTAAAATTAGGGTAATAGTGATACATAACAAGACATGCTACAAGAAACCAACCTTCAATATACTCTCTTCCTTCCACATTTCAATTGCTCTAAAGAAAGACCTTGATGATGTACCTGATTCCATCACAAAACCAATGGATGAAAATGAAACAGGAATGGCCTGATATGAAAAGAGTGGATTCATAATTTACATACCCATGAAGAGAATGATGATGAGGACAGTGATGAGCCAGTAAGGGAACACAACACTCAAAGCAACACCAACTG
>JAYMTK010000327.1:0-24226 GCA_036897405.1 Pelargonium myrrhifolium
CACAAGTTCCTTTAAACTGAAACTGTTAGCAAACATCTATAACATGTTTATGGCATTGCAATTAGACCATCAAAAGTGTAATTTTTCATTTGTTAACATGTTTCTAACTACACAGTTTGCTCAATCAGTATTTGAGTTCACTAGCAAATAACAAAGCTGCGAGCAGAGGAAGAGAAGGGAACGGAATTGATAGAGGCAATATATATTGGTTAAGGGTAGGAAGAATAAGTTGTCAGATTTGCAGGTAGGGTCTACGAGCAGGGTTGTTGAGGGTCGCCGGAATGGTGATCGACATTGGGTTGAGGGTCGCCGGTGTGGTGCAGGTGAAGACAGAGGCTGTAAAAGAAAAAAAAGGTTGAAGAAGAGGGCTTGAATGAGAAGCATTTAAAGTTTGAAGAACAAATGTGTAATTTCACAACATTAAACTAACATTTTTTTTAAAACACCCTTGGACTTGTTGTTTTTGTCTCTTTGGTCCTTTGCTAACGTGGCGGTGCCACGGTGGCGGTCACAACCGGAGATAGCAGGTTGTCAGGACCAAATCAATAAGATCGACGA
Organism: Pelargonium myrrhifolium; assembly: GCA_036897405.1. Classification (NCBI taxonomy): domain Eukaryota; kingdom Viridiplantae; phylum Streptophyta; class Magnoliopsida; order Geraniales; family Geraniaceae; genus Pelargonium; species Pelargonium myrrhifolium. The sequence goes on from JAYMTK010000327.1 coordinate 559, forward strand.
GTTCATGATTGTTTTTATTAAAGAAATTGACCGAGGGCTAAGGGGTGTAGAAGTATTTAAGCCGTATAAATATAGGTGCCAAATTTACCTTTAAAAAAGATGAAAGCGAAAAGGTAAATAGAGCAGAGTAGAATAGAAAAGAATATGGAGATGGTGGGACTTGGGAGCAATAAAGTTGAGACTGCTCCCTTAAATCGCGGGAAGCGTTGGGGCTTTTGGTAAGTAACAACAACTGCACAGACAGTTCTACTATCATTCATATCATAGCCGTCTATCACACGCCACCCTCGTCTCATCTCATCAGATGACACCTCACGCTTTTACTAATTAACAGCTAATGTTATCATCATTTTCATTTTCCTTTTTCTTTTTTGCTGCTTCGTTCGTTGTATTTTAAAATTAAAAGAACAAAAACTTGGAATGAACCGTTGTTTCTACTTTCTAACTCTAAAGTCTAAGGTATGTACTATAATATAATGTCACCGAGAAAACGCCCGCCGAAGAATTGAGGCCCTGTAAGGTACAGTATGTATTAATGTATATGTCAAATAATTGTGTGTGTTTTTTTCATTTTCCTTTTCAATAATTAATTTCCCGATCTATTTTTGATTATATTTTTATCTACATAAATTTTTGATATCTGCCCGTTTGACATTTAATTTACCAAAATTATCAGCTGTGCTTCTTTCTTCTCTTAATCGTTGGCGTTGACAGTGGATAGAGTCCAGATCTCCCATCTCTCAAACCATAGCTTAAATCTGCGACAAGGTCAGTGTTCAATCTGCTGAAATTTCTTGATTTTTCAAATCTATGTTTGGGTTACTGGAATTGATCGTTGTTCATCTTGTGGCAGAATCGGTTTGTGAAATTGAGTTGCGAGGGTGTGAAAATGGGGGTTGTGTCAAGAAAAGTGGTGCCCGCCTGTGGTAACCTCTGTTTCTTGTGCCCTTCCTTGCGAGCAAGGTCGAGACAGCCAGTCAAACGCTACAAGAAGATGCTTGCTGAAATCCTCCCTCGCAATCAGGTTGCTGCTTCATTTCTCTTTTTCTTTGCCGTATTTGGTTTCCACTAGCAGTTATTGGAGTTCAATTTTTTACTTTTTATAGCAATTTTGTTGTTGTTGTAATTTAGTACTTCTCAACTAGATCCCTAGTCTGCAATGGTAGCAGTTCACTGCTATATTATTTATACTTGTCCCCCAAACATACAGATATTTATTTGACACACTATTTACAACTGCTACATTCCCCTAGTTTGTTGTCAAGTGAAGTTATGATCTTTAGATTTGGTGTATGAACGAACCGAAAGCCACAGGCCTAATGAAAACAGCAAGTAACTATCTCACTCACTAGTACAATGAATAAAAATTGCAACAGAAAATGTCAATGGAGCTCTTCCTATTGATTGCTACATGCTCTATGACCATAAGGGTGTTAAGTGCTAGTTTCCAGACCATCTGGGAGCTTATGAATCCGTCCTAAAGCCGACAAAATGCAATTTCCCTAATAAAGAAAGTTAGTCTAATTTCTTATATGCTTACTAATTGTGTTTTGCAGGATGTTGAACCAAATGATAGGAAAATTGGGAAGCTTTGTGAATATGCCTCAAAGAATCCATTACGAATTCCCGAGGCAAGATCTTCTTTCATCTATTAACAGGCCATGTTCTCAGAACTTCTGGGGTGTTACGTAGTTTCCAACTTGTTATATTTTATATGATGAGTGCTGATGGTAATATATTTGTTTAGTTCATGTTCTTTTTAGTTGACATGTACATCTTCACCAATCTACCTATTTTTATGAAGATTTAGGTTTGCTAAATGTTGGGTATGAATTGATGTGATTGTTTATTACACTTTTACACCGATTTTCAACTACTGGAGTAGGTGTATTTCTCTACTTTTTGTTGGTTTCAAGGGTTAAATTCTAGCCCAGGTAGAAATCATGATGAACTTTGACATTTTCCAATGTAATTATTTTCACTCCCTTTTATGTTCAATAAGTGCCAGATGTGGTTGAACTGTGGCGTAATGAAAATATCTTGTGGCTCAATTGGAAGAGAAATATCTTTGATTTTAAATTTTAATCAAGTTTCCAAATTATGCCAGGTTTATTAATTTTGGTAGAAAATGGTATCGTTTTCCAATTTCACGTTATTCAGTATTTCATTTGTACAGATCACTGAGCTCCTAGAGCAAAGATGTTACAAGGATTTGCGGAATGAGCACTTTGGATCTGCAAAAGTTGTTTTGGCTATATATAGGAATTTGATATCATCATGTAAGGAGCAGATGTAAGTTCTTATTTTAATTTTTCTTTTAATCTTGTAATTATTTGAGTCTTTCAGGGGTTTTCTTCTATACAGTTTCCATTCAAGATGCAAATGTGATATCAAGATGACTATCATTGTAATTGTAGAAATAGACCTGGTATATGTGTTATCATTATTGAACCTCTAAATGATGAGATTATGACTATTGTAAACTCAGTGTAATTAATGACAGATTTAATTCCAACTGGTTGTATTGGCTTCCTGAGTTATTCTCTATTCCAAATTTTCCAAAGCCATAGCACTCAGTATCTCCCTTGCTATCGTGTTTCTGCTGCATTTATTTACCCATTCTACAATTTGTGAAGATCTAATGCTGAAATTGCCACTGGTGATACAGGAAGATCCAAGCAGGATAGTGATACTGATAGTAACTGGATAATTTTATTCCTCAACTAAGCAGAAAAGATTCTGAAAAAAAGAGAGAAGAGAAGTGGTTAATTTTTTATTATTTAAAATAAACAATTAAAATTCCATAAACTCATAGAGATAGGTTTGTGTGGAAAAGAAGAAATGAAATGAGTTGATGTTGCAGGAAGAGAGATGTTGGTACCTAAGGGAAGCATATAATTAAATCGAAGTTATGTATGCATTTATCTTACACAAACACAATAATGTTTCTTACTGCTTTTTTTACATTTCTAAGATGAATCAAGTGTTATTAGCTGAATGGAAAAAGATGAAGCTGAATGGCAAGCACTTATGTTTAATACGATGTTTAGCATAAACTATGAAGTATATACAGGGTCTTTAAGTAGTTTAGGTTAAGTTTCATTTCCCATTTGTTTGTATGATTTTTCTTCTGCTTTTGCTCTGTTGCTGCTTATGTGATCTGGGATTTCGTTATTCTTTATGATGTTTATTTCAAATGACCTTCACCTGATCCATTCAATGCTTGCAGGCCGCTATTTGCTTGCAGCTTATTAGGGATTGTTCGGACTCTTTTGGAACAAGATCGACACGACGAAATGCAGATTTTGGGTTGCAATACCCTTGTTGAATTTATAGATAGCCAGGTTGGTAAGAGAGAGAGAGGAAAAGCAAGCTTGAAGTTTTGCTAGTAATTTTGTATCATTCTAGTTATACCAAGTTGCATTCAAAACACATGTAGGAAGTACCTGTTTAATGGACTGTGGCAGAAAATTCATCAATCTCATCAATGAACCTTCCAGTTTCTAGAAACAGATTAAAACTACCTATCATAAATAAATAAAAAATCAATGAGGAGAAAATGTTTGGTCTAGGGAATGCCTGAGATTTGATGGATACTTAGGTGCACCTGTTGCAATGTGAGGTTTTGCATTAAACCTTATGCTCATAGTTATTGTATTTGTAGTGATATTATTTAGGTCACCCAATCAATGGACTAGTCCATGTGCTAGGCTTATTGTCTTGAATTACTTGAGCCAGGCTATAGATAATAAGCTCTGCCTTTTGGTTCATTTTTTTTAATGAGATATTGACATATTTATCAATAAATGCAGATTGATAGTACCTACATGTTCAACTTAGAGGGTCTCATCCCAAAATTTTGTCAATTAGCTCAAGAAGTGGGTGAAGATCAAAGAGCTCTACGTTTACGCTCAGCAGGAATGCAAACTCTGGCTTCTATGGTACAGTTACCTTTTCTAGCTCAAGGTTATTTTTATGGGAAAATAGCCGTACACATCTTCATGCTTACATTGCCTTTTCTTCCGTGTCATTCATAGATATTCCATCTATGTGTATGTTTCCGTGATATTAAATTATTTTATTAGTCATTGTTGAGCTGTTATATCTTTTTTGTTTTGTTTCCTATTTGTGGAATGGTGTGTTTGATTTGATTCTTTGTTAGTATTGCAGGAAACGTCTTTTTTTTTTATCTCTTTTATGGAAACACTAGTTTATATCCCGTGTGTTGCACGGAATAAAAGAATATATTTGCAATATTTTAAATATTATTATATTTAAATATAAATAGTTAGAAATTTTTGAATACAAATACATAATGTACACGGTAGAATAAAAAATAACGTTATTTTTTCATTTGAAAATTCCAAACATATAAAATTTTAAAAATATTGTTTCCATTAAAAAAATAATCATGTAATTTAAATTTCAAAAAAGCCTACAAATTTGTTTCCTAAACAAAAACAATATATATATATATATATATATATTATCATTAAAAATAATGTAGAACTTAAATATTTATTTTTCAAAATGAAATCAAATAAGTTTTCTTCTTTCTGGGTAGTTTTATAATTAATCAAAATTTTATGCCAAAATTAATAACATGATGAGGTGACACTAATACACGTTATAAACCTTTTTCTTGGTTATGCTTTTATAGTATGTATAGATTATATATTTTTATTAATTTTCACATAATTAATCATAACTTTCCTGTATATAATGTTTACTCATTTTGCGATTTTATGTCTACGACCTAATTTGTGTTTGTCTTCCATTCTGTCTTGACATTATTTTGTGCCTAGGTGTGGTTCATGGGTGAACACTCCCATATCTCAATGGACTTTAACAATGTAAGTTACCCTTGTGAAGTTCCTATTCATGTGTTCATCAAGCAAATGGAAATAAAACAATTAGTTAAACTCAAAGAAACTTGGATTAATTTATCATGGAACTGAAAGTTGGGTCTGGAAGTACAATTGGTATTGTGCGGCAGTTAGGCTATTGCTGAGAAGCTAAAATCTTCTGCTGCCCTCTGAAATAGGTCATATCAGCAACCTTGGATAACTATGTGGACCAAAAGAGTTCCCAGGAAGATGGGCAATATTCATCAAACCTTGGTGCCAAGCCTGAGCTCCCAGATTATGGCTTCATGTACTAACCTCTTATAGTATCTTTGTGTGTTTGGATATACTTATTGCTTCTTACCATAACTTTTATTTACTTGCACTTTGACAGGGATACTTCAAAGAGCCCTTCGTACTGGTCTAGGGTTTGTTTGAGCAATATAGCTAGATTAGCAAAGGAAGCTACAACAGTTCGACGCGTGCTTGAACCCCTTTTCCAAAAGTTTGATGCTGAAAATCACTGGTCTCCTGAAAAAGGACTTGCGTGTACAATGTTGATGTATTTGCAATCACATCTAGAAGAATCAGGTTACTCTTGAATGTCTTGCGTTGTTTCCTCAAATAGCATTTCTCTTGTTAGTTAATTTCTGCATGTAGTTGATAAATAAATATTTTGTGCCCCTAGAAGCAGGTGGGAACTCACATCTGTTAATATCCATGTTGATCAAGCACTTGGATCATAAGAATGTTGCTAAACAACCATCCATTCGGATAGATATTGTTAATATCACGTCTGAGCTTGCACAAAATGTAAAGCAACAAGCATCAGTTGCGATTATTGGAGCAATATCTGACTTGATCAAGCATTTACGAAAATGTATGCAAAATGCAGCTGAAGCATCCAGCTCTGGAAACGGTACAGATAACTGCAATGCTGATCTTCAATGTGCCTTAGAAAGATGCATATCAAAGCTCTCAAATAAGGTACACAAAGTTCTTACCATCATTCTTACATATTTATTTATCATGGCCCTATAGTGTGGGTAAGTATCCTGGTCTCATGGATGCTGTAGTTAAAAAAATTGGTTAACTCAATACTACTTTTTAAAACTCAAGCCACTTCCAAATTTAAATTATTCTAATAAACTGGAAAATTTAGACATTCTTGCATTATTTCCAGTTTTCTACTTTTCTTGTGGTCTTGTATGTCCAATCAGTTAAATATTGATATGACCTATTAAGATTGGTGGACTTACCATAATAATGTTTGGTATGCCCTTCACATATGTTTAAAACATCATGAACTGCATTTCCATGTCATTGGTTTTGCACTGATTTTGTATATTCACTTGACCATCTCAGCATTTTCATTTATGCTACAGATACATTGTTGCTACATTCCAGCATTCTGGGTTGACTTTTAGTTTTAGGCCACTATGACATAAGCTGTTTTTTTTTGGGCAATGGGCATCTTCCGGGCAATCAATCCTTACAATCTCTTTATTTGTACCCCTTCATCAAAAATCTGGAAAAACCATCATCTCTCTTCTAGTGGAATTATGCTAATTCTCATCTTCAATGCACTTATGTTTCTATTATGTCATTTCACATTGTAATCTAAGTTAGTTAGCTTTACGTTGAACTTATAACTAATTTAGACTATTATTGAAGGATATAGTAGTAAGATAGTTGTAACTTGATCCAAAATATCATTTAATAGAAATCTAAGTTAAATTAGGTTTATATGCATGTATGTAAAGTGGTTAAAGGTGCATGTGTGTAATGCATTCCATTACTATAGTATGAATAAAATAAGCTTGAAAGCTAGGTCTTCAAAGTTGTCCTTGTGAGCACAGCAATTGTGTTTTAGTTGTTTTACAATAAACAATCTGTTCTTGTTAACAGGTTGCTGATGTGGGTCCCATTCTTGATATGATGGCTGTGGTACTGGAGAATATTTCAACTACAACTATTGTTGCCAGAACAACTATATCTGCAGTTCATCGTACTGCAGAAATTATCTCTTCCATACCTAACGTATTGTATCACAAGAAGGCAAGTGCAGTTAAACATTGTTGCATTTTAACGCTATTCTGTTCTTATAAAGTAATTTAAATTCATTGGGTTACTTTTATTTCCCGTTTCAGGCTTTTCCTGAGGCTCTATTTCATCAGTTGCTTCTAGCAATGGCTCATCCAGACCATGAAACACGAGTGGTTGCTCATAGTGTTTTCTCTATTGTACTTATGCCACCTGTGCTTTCTCCTTGGTCAGACAAGAGCAAGAAAACGTCAAGGGTATTTTCTCAGACCTTTAAAGTTGGTACAACACAGAAGGTAAGGAATGGGAGTATCTCCCTCGGTGATGAAAATAAGGACAAAATAGAATTAGTGGAGGGAGATCAGAGGGAGGGAGGAAATCAGATATCTGAAGAAGGTTTGAAACAATCTAAATCGCGCATATCACATAGTCATACATGCAGCTTTAAACGTGATTTGACTGGTGGAAAGACGGTATGAAGCTCTGGTACTTTATCTTTGTATCAAGTTACAGTTTAATTTATATGTTTTCTTTAGTTATTAACTGTGTTGTTTAGTTACTCAGTGGTCTTATCTAACTATCTACTGTTTCTGCAATCCACAAGTTATGATTTATATTTTGTCTGTATAGTTAGAGTGCCGCCGTGCCGGGAAATGAGGAGATAGTTGTTGCTAGAGTGGCAAGAAATCAATAGATAAAAGATTGATCAGCACATTTTAGGGATCTTGTTATATCTTGATTGAGTTGATTTTTAGCATCTTTGATTGAGATCTTTGCATGATCTTGATCAACTCTATTTGTACTATACATTGGGTTTCGTTCATTGTGAAAAATATTTATTCTCTCTCAACTTCACATGATATCAAGGTATTGAGAGACATGTATATAATCCTCTAAATCTCTTCCGCTTCCTGGCACCATTGCCATGGAGGCAGTAGTGCCAAGCCCTCAATAACCCACAAGTCTTCAACTTGGTAGCTGTTACCTACCCAACTCTCGATCCCCAAAATCTAGTAATACAGATCTCCTCAGTCGGCCACTTCTACGACGTAGTCCCTGAGTCATGAGAACACACTATAGAAATAGTGCCTGAGCCTCCCGTCCGACCAAACTACTACTGAAACAGTCCCTGAGTCATTAGGTCACACATTGCTACATCAGTAAATCTATCATTAACATCATGGCAAGATAACTGCAATGATCCATTTTTTAGTGGGCTCAATTCTTCTAGACCCTCTATAGTTGTCTTATCTATCTCATTCTTTTGCAGGAGCCAGCTTCCCTCCGATTAAGTAGCCACCAAGTGAGTCTTATACTATCATCAATATGGGTTCAAGCAACATCAGCAGAAAATACCCCTGCAAATTTTGAAGCGATGGCCCACTCTTATAATATTGCTTTACTGTTTGTTCGATCCAAGGTGAGGTTTTCTGCATATATTTTGCTGTTATTTTTTGCATGTAGTTCCATTTTTACTCTCTCTTTCTGGACTTCATCTTTTTTAGTGGGGAGCACCCTATCCCCTGGGGCCTTGACTTAGGTGGCAAGGGGTTGGATTGGGGTTGCTTTCACAAGTTGCCATTCTCAAATTTCTTGATAAAGTATTTTTCCTCACTACAGACATCTGTTCACGTTGCTTTAGTTCGATGTTTTCAACTGGGATTATCACTCAGAAGCATCTCTCTGGATCAAGAAGGTAAGTTGGTTTTCTTATTGAGCAGTACTTTTCGTGTGATTTTATGGATAGATAATGTCATTTAGCCTTCAACACAAACAAATTGCTGAATCGTAGATGATCATCATCTTGATTGATGTTATTTCAGGAAGTTACGAAAACTAAAAATTATACTCATTTTGTGTAAATGTCTACTGATATATGTTTTTTGCATGAACGGTTAAGGAGGTATGCGACCATCTCGTAGAAGGTCTCTCTTTACCTTGGCATCATACATGCTTATTTTTTCGGCAAGGGCAGGCAGCTTCCCGGAGCTTATTCCTATTGTTAAATCATCTCTGACAGATGCAACAGTTCGTCTCATCACCCTTATATAGAAGCTATTTCTTTCCTGATTATACTTTTTTGGGATATATGCAGTATTTTCTTTTGAGTTATTCATTTATTTTTAATATTGCTCTCCAGTTAGGTAATGAACAACAAAAATATTTACAGGTTGATCCATATTTAGAGTTAGTCGACGATATTAGACTGCAGGCTGTTTGCATAGACTCTGATAAAGAAGGAGCATATGGATCACAAGAAGATGAAGTTGCTGCATTGCAGTCTCTCTTGGCAATAGAATCAGATGAAATGCATTTGAAGGATGCTGTGGTATCTCACTTCACAACTAAATTTGGAAAATTGCCAGAGGTGATAATAGTAATACCTAACCTTTGCTTCGCTGCTTTACTAGTGATTTCCTCTCTCAAGTTCCATTCCGTACATTGTTGTTGCTGTTTTAATAAGTCCAAGTGCACTGTTTGAACAGTCTAAACTATATTTTTGTTTTGGGTAACTGGCATGCGGTATGAGGGTTTATTGACCCCCTTTTTTAGACTGTTTTATGACATTCAAGATTTCTTTTCCTAACTATTTTTTTTTTCTTTTTCCAGGAGGAGTTATCAGGCATACGAAAGCAACTCTTTGAGGGATTTTCACCAGATGATGCATATCCATTAGGAGCTTCATTGTTTATGGATACACCACGGCCGTGTTCCCCCCTTAACCAAATGGAGTTTTCAGCTTTTAATGAGGTAAGATTAGTAAAATTACATCTTCATCTTATGGTTGTAGCATTCTATATATCAGTTTCGTTACCACCATGGTGGGCTATTCCAGGTAATGGCTGCAGCTGATTTGTCTGATGATGAAGAAGAAATATTTCCTCAAGCAAGTGGAAGCCAGTCAGATCGTAAATCGTCACTTTCCATCAATACAAAGGACATCCTAAGTGTTAATGAGCTTATGGAATCGGTAAGACAGGCTCTTATGTCCTTACTTTATTGTTGGTTATTTGGTCATGCATAAGTTTGAAGTTGAAGTAGCCCGGAGAATACATATTTGTCGAATATTAGCATTTAGCAATCAAACAGTCAAATATGAAGGATCACAAAACAATATTGCACGTGATAAGCCTTGAGATTTGTGTGGGATAGTGAGATCCAAATATTCCGAGCATTGGTTAGAATTCTATTAATATAGAGCAAGTAAGGACTCAAATTACTGACCCATTTGTAGATTAGGACTTATGTGCTGAGGTTAGTGTACACGGAACAGTTAAGTGCATGTCATGCATGGTTATATTTATTAGAAGATCTAGGTTATAATTGTGGTTTTTATCAACAGGTTTTGGAGACAGCCCGACAAGTTGCAAGCTTTCCAGTTTCCTCAACACCTGTACCCTATGACCAAATGAAAAGTCAGTGTGAGGCCCTTGTAACTGGTAAACAAGAGAAAATGTCCGTGCTCCACAGTTTCAAGCTTCAACAGGAAGTCGAGGCATTAGAATATCCCAATGAAAATGAAAGGAACATGGTGAGTTGTCTCTTAAAAGAATGAAAAAGAATTTATCTTTCATTGCATTAACATTAACCCATACCGAGTAAATCATCATCGTTCAATATTAGCATGGGACTTGAGTGCTGAAAATGATATTACGTGAGAGAGTAAACATGTTCTTATTTTTGTATGTGTTTCAGAAAGTGGAGGTCCCGGAAGAAGATATATTGTTGAGAAACAAGGAGCGTGGTCGACCACGGGATTTACCTCTTTCGTGTTCGCGGGAGTTGGGACAACACTCTTTCAAGCTACCACCATCGAGCCCATATGACAAATTCATGAAAGCAGCTGGATGCTGAAGAGATTGGGCAGTATATGAATATGTTGTACATGCATGTGTGTAGTTTCCTTTCCTCAATCAGTGGGGTTATTTTTTAATTCTTTATTACAGAGAAGCGTATGTATTAATTTAATTTTTTATAAGATGTTCCTGCCTTTTCTTCCACAAATACCATAAGATGAGTAGGGAAGAGGAGGAGAGAGCATTGGAAATGAGTGGCATTACTGTGTTTGTTGAGCAAGCTCAGCAAGATATGTCTGTCCCCATAAAATCGTGTGTTACAAAATTGTATAAATATTTTTTATTTTTTACTCCTATTTTCTTGTAAGTGAGGCTTTATATATATACAGAGAGAGAGTATTAGAATTCTAAGCCTATGGTTTAGTTTCTCGGGTTAATTACAACTTCATATTCTGCACTATATCTCATTTATAATTCACTGATAATTAATTTTTTTAATCCCTTGTACTTTCGATGTTTTATACTATTTTGTTTAAATAATAGTTTGTTGCCTACATATATGTTCTCAATAATATAGTTATTTTATAATATATTTATAGGTTTAGTCAAAATTTAAAATTATTTAATACAAATATTATATTCAAAACTGGAAATACATATGGAGAAGATTTTGTGAGGATAATATTCCCTCTCAAATTTAATGCAAATTTGCGGGGAGAATTTGTCTACGGTCAAAATTCCACTCGCAAATTTGAAACTCACGACTCACCCCTCGCAATAAAGAAAAAACCTTCACAAATTTGCGAGGGTGCTTTGTCGCTCATAAACAACACACCACAAACTATTGTTAGAATGATATTTGTGGGGAGAATAGTTCCTTGCAAACGACCCTCGCAACAATAATTTTGTGAGGGGTTCCCCTTGTAGGTTTTTTTCACAAAATTGATGTTCCCTGCATCTCAAAATGAGTGTTTTGTTTCTAATGAATTTTTGTCCTAAAATAAGTATCAATTTTCTCTTTTTAGGAAGTCAGTTACGCTGAATTGTCAATAATAATATACTCATAATAAGTTAATTAGTATCCATTAACACATGATCATGAGAATGAAAAAATAAATATAACACACTAACTAATTTCTACTTAATTTTTCTCAAAATATAAAAGTAGACACTTATTTTAAAACGGAGAGAGTGTTAAGAAATTGCGAACTCTTGTTATTTTTAACAGTTTATAATGACGCAACAAAAACTTACATGACGTGTTTCAAGATCAAAATATGGGTCTCCAAATGTTATTACTCTAATAAATGCAAAAAAATTATAATTCTCTTATTCAAAGCTTTTAATAACATTTGCCCGATCACACAAAATTTATCCAAGATTGTTATGTTTGTATATAAATACCCAGTTGGATTGGGTTTGAATATATCATTCAAGATCCAACTCAAGTACACTATCATTTGAGCAAAAAGAAACATAGCTCTGAAAAATACGATAACAGAAGAAAGTTAATCAACACAGACAAAAAATATAGCACTACTTCTATCATTGAATTTTCTGATCACATTAAGAATAAAACAACCCGGAAGTATACGAATGACTACAGCAAGCAAGCGATGTGCATGAGTGACTAAACCCTTGTGACACCAACTTTCATGATTATAAACAAAATCAATCAATAAATAAATAAATGAGAGGCTTTTATAAATACAAAAAAGAGAGACTCGGGTCCGGATCTAGCTACTACTAGTAGGAAGGAATAATGCCAAGTTGTGATGTTTATAACGAATGTGACGTTTAGGAGGTCATTTGAGAAAGAACTTCCAAATGTCGGTGTCATTCATCTCCTTCACCAGATGCACTCCAAAAACACCTTCTTCATCTACCAGACTTCTCAGCTGTCGCGCCCCATTGTTGAACCCCACATAATTCTTCTTTGTTGCCAAATATATTACTCCATACGGAGGCCTCATACACTGTTTTTTTTTTCAAAATTAATTAATCAGAGATCAAATGTTTCAAAACTATAAACAAAGGCCTTTCAGAAAAGGCCTTTAAACCGGTACATAAAACATCTTTCAGCAAGAACTAAAAGTGCTACAAAATTGTAACACGGCAATACCAATAGCCCCTGAAGGGAGGCTCGAACTTGAGACCTTGAGGGGACCAAGCGCTTTAAACAGCTTGCTCAATATACTCTCTAGATTGAAATTCTATATTATAATGAACCTTTTCTTTGAATATGATTAGGGGATTCAAAGCATATTACTCGATCATGAGCAGAGAAATGAATATAATCCAACTAGGAAGGTAACATACCTTCTTTATGAGTGCATGCAACCTCTTTAAAGAGCTCACAGAGTATGGAATCTCAGTCATCAGAATAACATCATATCCTCCCTCTCCCTCATTTGTATCATTAGCCCTTTCCCATGCCCGGCTTCCTGAAAGCTTCCTTGATCTCCTTGAAGAAGATTCATGCCCTATGATGCTACCGTCTTGGCTACTACATCCATCCATGAAATCCTCCTCGGAGAAGCTCAGTCTCATTCCTGTTGTCCCTTCAAATCCATCGTTCCTCACAACAGATAAGACTGTGGGTAGTTCATCCCACTCCCCAGCATAAAAATGGACTGCTGGGGCCACATTTTGTCTTGACGGAGTCAGAGGGCTCTCTGGTTGCCGGCTCTGCCTGTCTCGAGCTTGCTCGAGATTTGCAAGAACATTTGGTATAGTTGTACATCTTATTGTTTCCGCATTAAGGTCTTGAAAATGAACTGTACAGGCTCCCTGCAAAACAAGAAAATGAACAAAGATCAAGCTTATTTCCTTCAAAGTCTCAACGGACTCAAGACTTCTTTTACACAAATTTATACTCTTTGAACATTGTATGGTAGACGAAACTACTCTTTATCTGTCCTAAACATAAGGCTTTTTTTAATTAGATTCTAGTCACAAGTATACAAAAGAAAAATGGATTTCAATTTATAAGATTGGAATTCAAAATTCTAAACAGAAAGTGTGAATTCTATTTGGAACTTTTCCACATTACGTTTCTCCTTATACCATAAGTTTCTTAACAAAAGTACTTATTGCTGATCAATAAAATAAAAAATATCTGAGATGGCAATTTCCATATTTTGTAAGCTTCTAGAAAACTTGAATCCATGGCATGGCATGGCATGTGTTAGTTTTGCAATCATAAAAGTTCCACTCGTGTAATTCAATCCAATAAAACAGCTAGCCTACAAAGTCAAGACAATCATTCAAGATATATCCTACAACTTTCAGTTTGATATGTCTGATGAATGCATTCATTTTATAGAAATTAACTATCATCTTAAACACATACATCTTAGAAAATTAAATTTAAGTATCTTTTCGTGAGTTCCATCAAGGCTCAGCGACAGGGTCATCGCCGAAACAGGTAAGGGGGCACTCAGTTCGTCACAAGTAGTCTCTCACGTAATTCAATCCAATAAAATAGCTAGCCAACAAAATCATGGGAGTCGTTCAAGATAATTCTACAACTTTCAGTTCGATATGTCAGATGAATGCATATATTTATCAGCTTTACACATATGTATCTTATAAACAACTAACGAGCTCAGAACGAGTTATACCTTCAAGCAAGCAAAAATCCCTGGAAGTCCATAATTGCATCTGAGCTGTGAGAGAAACACGATGGAGAATATCAAGAAAGCTTACAATAAAAAGAGAATTGAATAATAAAAATAGAGGGTTCTAACAGGTTTACCTCAAGTACTCTTTTGCCTCTAAAGCTTAGTTGTCCATCACGAATCTCATGCTTAAGAACATTCACAAGATCAATCGAACTGTCCCATGATTTCAGATACCCTAAAAAACCAGATAATTTTTTAACTTAATCAAAAATATATTTTTGCTAATAACAAACTACATCAGGCATGGTAAAATGCATATTTAACCACATAAAGTGCATGGAATCCGCATTGAAGTGAGGAGAGCTGTGCCTACCTTCAGGTTTTGAAGAAATTGTTTCTGAACCTGTAAAACCAATGATATCAGCAACACTAACTCTTCCCTGCAAGAGGTAGAATCAATCAAGCAAAAAATCACCACTTTGTCACAAGAATCATATAACTAAAAGATATTGCCCAAGTTTTATTATGTTCAAAATTTATCTATAAGAATTACCGGAGAATTTAATCCCATATGTCAGTTTTCACAGGAAAAATCTACCCACATGCTTCTTTTAGTTACGGAATCTTCAACATAATCAATTTATTCATATTTTAACTAAAATGATTCATCCAACTATTACTCCTTCAGAATATATTAAATTAATACTCAAACTTCACAAGGCGATGATTTTTTTTTCAAGGATGTCAAACTTGGCTCCAACTCAAGAGCGTAAATTGTTAGGTGGAGGGCCCAACTAGTATATCAGGTGGCAACATATTTCTCATTCTTTCAATGTGGGACCCTGCACGTGGACCAAGAAGAGAGTTAAAGGTAGACAAGTCACTAGGCTCAAACTGAACTAGCTCTAATAACAAGTTAAACTTCACTCCAACCCAAAAGCTAAGTTTATACGTGAAAGGCCCAACTAATATATCAAGTGGCGACACATTCTTTCAATGTGAGATTCCATAACAAGGGAAAATGAAAGGAAAGAAGAAATAAATGCTTACCTCAATATATTTCAAGAAATCCACACTAATACTTTCTCAAGAAATTTTCACTTTTGTTGAGTTGACATAAATTCAGACAAGCATAAACACCAAAAGAAAGATTTGATTCACCTTAAATACATTGAGCCCTTGAAGGTCTATGTTCTCCCCAGCATATTTGTAAGGGTGAGCAGCCTATGTTAAGGGAAAAAAAAAAATTATGATGTGTGCTTGAGCGACAATGTAATGCCCAACTTTCCTTCCTGAAACAACTTAAAACAAACATAATTTAGCTACTTAATGGTTTCTTATTTCTTAAGCTTTTCCCCTCAGCCAGGACTTGTTTGCTTGTCCTTTTGCGTGTCATTATGAGGTAATTGAAGAATGACACGCAAAAGGACAAAAGTTTCAATATGAAGACAATTTATGAATTTCAAATATTATTATATCCAGCATTTGGCCACTCACAATGATATCATCACTTTTCTTTTCTATTTTTATTTCTTTTTTTCAAAGGTCTCATTCAAGAAAATAACTTTGTACTTTTTATATCATACAAAGAAGCTTTTTTAAGTATAAGCCCCTTAAGGATGTTGATTAAAGACATATATACCTTTGAAGGAACAATTTCAACAGCTCGTGTAGGGAGATGTACATCTTTCTCTAAAATGGTGGACATGTTGTGACTTCCACGATCCTGAGGCACCAAGCCAGGCAAACATTGTGCAAGTAGCGATGTAGCACGCATAGGCATAGTGCCTTGATTTTAGCAAACTGAAGAAAGAACTAGTAATTTATGACCTAGAATTGATATTGAAGAAATGTTCTTGAGGGAAAATAAATAAAAACAAACCCAAGAGTGAAAATTAAACTCATATCGACAGGAACCACTCAAAATAGTAAAGTTCACTCGTAAGATTTTCATGATTGTGGATAGCAAGAAATTTTGCACTATCATTTAATGATCTTCTGGCTAGTGATTTTATTAATCATATAGTGAAAATATAATAAATTTTAGGATATAAGGAGCTGTGTAAAACAGATGTCATCAGTTATTAACACAGACCAATAGAATTGCAGAAAACCCAAAAGGCGAGCACGGAGCACCCATTAGGAAATCAATAATCACCCATTGTAACACATATGAAACCCCAAAAAATAACAAAAAGAAAACCCAAATCTTAAAGGGTTTAATGTATATCAGTTGACTGATATAAAGTTATATCAGTTGCACTAATAAGGTGGTGACACCTCATTTAAAATTATGGATCCGGACGGGTCGCTCCGCTCCCCCAAATTCACTTGAGTGGGTATAAGTGATTTTAAATTAGGTGTCATCAACTCATTGGTTTTGTTAAGTTGCAACTGATATAACTTTATATCAATCAACTGATATACATTTTACCCAATCTTAAATATACATCTAAGATTATAATGTTATACTTGACAATGTCTCTTTTACCACAAAGACCCCTGGCGCAAAGCCTGTCTGAGAAATGTTATTTATGGAAAAAAAAAAAAACAAATCAAATCACACATCCAAACATAAGTAACAGTCAACAACTAAACTCTTAAAGGCAAATTATGCATAATAAAATCCAATGCAGCAAGAACATATTGAGAATTGAAATAAGGAACTCCTGACATGATTAAGATTAGCACATGATATATAACATTGTTTCAGCAAAGTAACCTTCAAATTTTCAATGCTCATTGAAAAAAGAAATGAAAATTGTGGAATCTTGAACCTACCCATCTTACCAATTATATATAATAAAATAAAAACAGTCATTAACAAGCAAAATCAAGTGCATACCCATAGATAACTTCCAAATTCATTATACAAAAACCAACCAATTACTGAAACCCAAATCTACAATTGCATCAGAAATAAAAATCCAGACTTGGAAACATTATAGAATTTGATCAGAGACATGAAATATTAGAAGCACAATAGAAGAGAGAAAGCAAATGGTACCTAGACGATGAATTTGAAGGCAGTAGTTGGATTTAACAAAAACCCTTTTGAATTTATAATCAAAAGGATCGCAAACACTGAAATTGGAGAGAAAATACCATTTAGAAGGAAGTCAAAAGAGTACATAGTTTGGTTGGATTTGAGAGAGAGAAAAAACAATGAAGAAGCTTCGGTTCAGACTTTGCACTGTTCCTTTCTGTGGCAGAGTTAATGCCCATATTGCCCTTCTGTTTTGCCATTATCCGGCAATTGCCACCGTGCTCAAGTAATGTCATTCTATCTGACGACGCAAAAAAAAGTTTTACTGCCAGCGGAAACATGACACGTGGCGTCCGAGCGTCACGCCACGACCTTCTTACATGGACAAGTTCATGGACTTGCTTCTGACCCGTGGGTTCGAGTACTCATGCTCGGATCGTAACTTCTCGGACTTGTCCCCGAACCATGACGTCATAAACTGGCTCCTACGTCGAAATCATGGATCACGCCGTCACAGGAGAGTTTCCGACCTCGACCAGGGGGGCATCGCAACATTACATGAAAAAGAAACAAGTCATGAACCAACAAGGATATTCTGCACCATGTCAACAAAGCTTGCCAAGACATAAATACAAGAGTCATTCACGAAAGCACAAACTAAGATGCAAGGCTCCACTGTCGACTATGTTGTTCAAGGGCACAATCGCGCCCTTACGCCATCGACGACGACGATGACGCACCCTCCCGCCTAAGACTTAGCACAACTCAACACAACTCAACAAAGCTCAATAAATCCCCAACAAGACTCGACACAACTCAACAAGGCTCAAACGGTTTCGTCACTAGATCGGAGTCGCGACTATGGCCTCTGAAAGCACAATCGCGACTGTACTACCTTGTACGATCAACATGGCATACGATCGACATTGCCTCACGGACGAGGATGGACCAGCATCGTGACTGTGGTTTCTGAAGGCACAGTCGCGACTGTGCTACCTTGTACGATTAACATCATGTACGGTCAGTCTTGACCAAGTATGGACTAAAAAAAATAAAATGACACAATTGTAAATTTGCATCTTTCTTAATTTCTTCAGTCATCTGAAAATTCATATTCTTAAATATTGTAAGTATATTCAAAAATATTTTCGAAAAAATTAATTATTTGATTGATTTATCATTATAAAAAATCAATGAATTAATTAAAATATCAATCATTCTGAAATCTCACCCCTTCAATAGAGTTGACAATTTAGACCCGAACCCGCAATCACCCGAAATTCGATCCGATTTTAACCCATCAGATCCGATATGACAAACATTTGGGTTGGGTCGGACGAATCCACACATTTAATGCCTTAAAAGTGAAATCTGAGCTGACTTAAAATTCGAATGGACTCGAACTCCTTTTGATCGAATTCGATTAGCTTAATAAACCCTATAAGAATAGTTTTATAAGCCACAAGGTGCGGCGCAGTTGGTAAATCCAATTGCGTAAGTGGGGGGAGGTCCTAGGATCGATTCTCATTGCAGGATTTCGGCACCTTTGTATCATTATTTAACTATCACTTAACGGAAAGTTAACTTCATCTGAATGTGTGTATTGTAGTTGAAAGTTTATATTGTTTGGAATTTTTAATATCAAATTAAGTATTAATGTAAAGTTCGTGTAGCATCGGCAACATTAATCATTTGTAAGTTTAACTCTTACAAATATTATGCATAAGTTTTGTTTAACAAAGAAAAACTAATCATCCAAATTAGGAGTGCCATTTTAGTAAATTTATCATACAGCAAGATTGATTTGTTTGTGGTGTCCTTTCCTTAAGCTCCGGTGAAAAAAGACGAAGGTTGGTTGCTCTATTTTTCCTTTCCAACATCTACAAGTCTCACAATTTCCTTGGTCCATGTTTGGCTGCTAGTGGTCAATTCTTTGGTAAGAAATCACTGGAATTGAATTCGTTTAGGTAAGAAAATTGATGATAAAGAACCATGCCTCTTCATTGTGTTTATTGCAATTAAATATATTTAATTTTACTTGATTGAATAAACACCCAAGAATATAACGACAATAGTTAGGTACAAACCGACACTTGAGTCAAACAGTTTAAAGTGTTTAGATCCCTCGAGAAATCTCAAGTTCGAATAAGTGTTTACATTCCTTGAGAAATCTTAAGTTCGAACCGCTCTTCATGATGTTGATATTCCTAATAAAAAAGAAGGTATAAATTATAAATAAAGTATCAATCAAAGCTTAAATAAATCCCAAAAGGTTGGTTTAGTTTTGTTCCCTCTTGGTTAACGCACTCTAAAGATCACCAATGAAGAAATAGTTTAGAGATGACCCCTAAATTGATCTAGAGACATATCATTAATGGAAAAAAGAAGAGCCTCTAGAAACCTCATGTTACATAGTAACTAGTCCAAGAAAAGAACATAAACATGTACAACTTCCATCTACATTCACAAGATCAACTCCTTCATGCCCATCAAACTAACCAAGGTATACAATATTTTTCAATATGGAAATCTTGGTTGGATTAATGAAAATGAAAATGAAAAACCTTGTTGCAAGTATATCTTTCATGTAATGGTTTTGTGCACAACTTTGATTGAAGATTTGCTGATAAACCTTGAATTTGATGGGTTATCAGTAGTATTGATCCTCCTCTTGGCACCATTAATATTGTTGCTTCTTTCAAAAACAATCTCTGATGTTGTAGATCCTTAGTTGAAATCAAGCCTCCTCCTACACAATCCAGACCACCTTTGTTTAGAGCTTCCTTTAGGAGGTGACATACAAAAACCATCCCATGCTTCCCCACAACTACTCCAATCACATTTCCCTTCAAACGGCCAAAATAGCGGCTCCCCGCACGACTCTGTCCCTACATTGGCATCCCCCGAGGCTGAGGCTGCAGATGACAAATAATCGTAGTAACTCGAGCTATCATTTTCGAGCAAAGAAAGGCTAGAGTTAGAGGTATAGCTCCCGAAACATGGACTAGGACTCGGAGAAGTAACATCAGACAGAAAATACTTGTTAGGCTCATCAGAATCTAATTCAGAATTGGAGTACTCCTCCCAGTAAAGGTTCATTGATCTGTCACATATCGCGGAATCCTCAAAACTCTGCCCGCAACAGGACTTAAAGCTCTCGGAACAAGATAAGGAATCTTCGGAATCATTCTCAGTTGACCTCAGCAGCCAATTAACCATCCTTTCTTTTTTCAAATCATTCTCAAATATCTTTTCTGTGAGATGATAAGAATGATAAGGTACCTCCTCCATAGGATTCATGATCACAGACCCGTCTAAGAGAATAATTCCTTGGCTGAAGAACATACAAGCGTAGGCCGATAATGATAACCTTGAAAGTAACCATACGTCGTCAAAAAGCTGAAACAAACCAAATGATCTATTCCCTTCAAAAAAGGATAAAGTAGATGAGCTATCTGAAGATAACCACATACCCTCCTCAACATCCAATTCCATTAATGATTGAGGGAAAACAGCTGCAGACTTCTTCTGATCGTTTTCAAGGCCGACTGATTTTGATATGCAATGTCCAACTTCTCCTTGATTAGAGGTGTTCTTCGTCTTCTTTTTTGTGGATGAAAAAGGGGCTTTCATCACGGTGCTGTGCGAGCTTCCTCTTCCGCTGAATCCCATTCGGTTGGAATTTTAAGAATCAAGCACTGTTCCATTTCCATACGATGGATTAAAATACAAACAAGTAGAACAATTAAAAGGCGAAAGATACTTGAGAACAATCATAAAATGTTTCAGTCTCTATGCATCACAAAATCAAAATGGCCTACCTAAAATGATTGATCACTAATTAAGAAAGGGGAAGATTATGTGCAATCATCCAATCATAAAAACACACCATACATACAAAGTATAAAAATTCATAAGATGATCAACAATTCTCATAACATGACATAACAAAAGTGAACCACTTTGGATGTACACAAAACAATTTGAGAAAAATAACTGCCCTGGTTCACAAGAGGATAACCCATGAAATCAATAGAGCTACAAATTAAATAAGAGTCTCAGCTATTTTTAACTTAATTTAATCCATAAATAAATGAAATTTGAGAACAATTGTAACCTTATATCCTTCAATTCATTGATTAAACCGAATAGATCAGCTACTCTCCAATTGTTTGAGTAGCAAATTAACTTAGAACTCCTTGACCCCTTGAGGTCTCAGGTTCGAGCAACGTGTTTGTACGCTTGCTGATCAAAAAAATTAACTTAGAACTTGATGACAGAAACAATAACTAACTGTATCATCAGAAATCCCTAATTTTTCTAAGAACTTGAATTCATTTATGCCGAAAAAATCACAAAATCTGAAACAAGCACAGCTCAAAATCTTAAAAAAAAAAAAAAAAAGGAAGCAAAACTGATAGTTACTATAATCAAAATATGCTTACAAAAGAAGAAGAAGTGAAGGCCCTTACCTTGTATGTGGAAGCTTAGATAAAATAAAACCCTAATACTCTGAAAATTGCAAATGATTTTATGGGTTGATAAGAAACCAAAACCCTAATTAAGGAATTAGGAATTGGGAGGGAATTTGGAGCTCAATATTTTTTGTTATCTCAAAATAGTTAACTGATATAGATTTTCCCGCGCTTTTCCTCAGTAGCATATATTATTAGGGAAATAAAATATTCTTTGCTCATAATCTGACTGGATTTTGGAGATTGTTTCTATATATCCTTTCCAAAATTTTGTTAACAATTATAAATAAAAAATACAGTCCAAAAACGAACTAAAATCAGGAGTAAATTGTGCCCCACTTGTAGAAAATGCATGCATCTTTGTAGGGATATTATGCATAATTTGCATTCCAATTTTTTCATAAATTTAGAAATTTGCATTTATTATTACATTTCAAAATTATATAGAAGATCATTTTGATTAGTATAGCTCTTGGTGCATGCATTGTATTCCAAAATTTAGAGAGTTGACATATTGTCTGTCATTATAAATTCACTAACCAACAAAGCCATCCAATGGTCAAGCCTACTGTTTTTAGGCAATATTTTTGGCTACTTTTCAGGTTCAAAACCAAGAATTATCAGTCATTAATTTAAGGAGATATTATTCCTCAACAACTCATCTCTATATATATTATGGGGAAAAAAAGTTACTTCATTTGTCAAATACTATTTATTGGTCTCACCTTAAACAGAATCGAATCATCTATATAATTTACTCCCTCCGTCCCAAAATAGTGTCTTCTTTTTTATTTGAGAAAAATTGAGGTGAACTTAGTTAGTGTGGTATATTTACTCTTGTATCCCCGTGATTATGTGTTAACGAATACTAGCTTATTATAAGGATATTATTGACAATTTATACATAACTAACTTTCTACTAAAAGAATGTTGACACTCATTTTGAAACAAAAATTCATCTAAAACATGACACTCATTTTGGGACGGAGAAAGTATTTCCTTTTTTTATATAAAAAAATTCAAATTAGCTTCTGAACTTTTGTACTCGATTTAATCTCAAAATTTTCGAATGTTAATTTAAATTGGGTTAAATACTTCTAGACCCCCTGAACTTGTCCGTTTTTTGCGTTTAGCCCTCGGTCCATTTTAAAAAAAAAAAACAACCCTGTACTTGCAACATTTTTTTATTTTGTCCAAATAACCTTTAACTCCCGGTTTTGACTGACACGTAGGACGGAGGTGTCACCGTGTCACTTCCACGTCACTCGCGTCGTCCACCTCAGCCGCGCCTAAACGGAGCATTTTGAGCTGCGTTTCAGTGTCCGTCAAAATGGCGTCGTTTCGGTCACACCAAGCAAAACGCAGCGTTTCGATCACTTTACCAAGTCAATGCTTCACCACCACTACCTCTCTCTCCTTCACAAAAATGGCGATTTAACCATTCAATTCCGAGTCAGCTAGGGTCTTGTTCCAAGCTGCAATTAATTGATCTGACCAGAGAGAAGTTGAATTGAATGTTGGTGGCTAAATCTTGCTAGTGAAAGAGGAGGTAGTTGATAGGACAAAAAAAAAAAGAAGAAGAAAACCAAGTTGATCGACAACCTCGACTGAGACGGAGAAGACAATCGAAGTTGGAGAAGAAGAAGACATTGTTGAATCACGTTGGAGAGGAGAGGACATTGTCGTCACTGTTATTGTCTTGAAATTTGATTTTTTTGAGATCCGATTTTTTTTTTTAATTTTCTGAAAAATCTAGATTCCGGCGGCCGAATTCTTCAAATTATAAAGTTTTCGGTGCTGGAAACTTCATAGTTTGAAGAATCCGGTGGCCGAAATTTGGATTTTCCAGAAAAGAAAAAAAATCACACCGCGTTACTCTCGTTGGAGTTTTCTCTGCGCC
>JAYMTK010000328.1:0-24209 GCA_036897405.1 Pelargonium myrrhifolium
GACTTATCTTAGTAATTAATTAATTAGAAATAAAATAGAAGAAAAAAAAAGTGACACGTGGCAACAATTTGAAGCGCCATGTGTCGCAGAGTTAGGCCATGTCTTCCCTATTATATATATATATAAGATTCTTAAATCTATAAACTTTTGTTTTAGCATTATAATAAGTTATGCAAATGCAATGCAGCCATGCAGGCCCAACAAATAATGGATGGGGTGTGATTGCGTTTTGGATCGTTTTGTTGTGATGCTTTAAAGTAGAGGTGACCGGTTCGGATTTCAAATTTGAACCGGTTTGATGCAATGTGTAGATTTGTACATTTTTTTATTTTTTTTCTCTTGATGCAATCCGTCCTTTTGTAGGATAAATATAAATCCAACCTGATCCCAAAAATTGGTTAGATTGGATTTTGGATGCTTACATATTTGGATTCAAATTGTCAGCTTTATCAACTAACTTCTTGTTGCTCCTTTATACCTTCTTCTTACAAGTAGTGACACCAATTGGACCATACTTATCTAATAAGCCATATGTTTCATTTATTTTTTCTTTGATAAAATGTGGTAATATAGAGGTTTTTTTACCTGTTATTTTATGGGTTTGTTGAACTTGGTGATTCAATTTTCTTTATAAGCTGAAAAGAGAGTTTGTTTTGGCTACAACAAATAGCACAGTAAATCTAGTAGTTGAGTCTGTATTAAATTACTAGATGGCCTCATTTGTAAAGAAAGGAGGTTTGGATTGTGGATTTGTAGTTTTGTACTATAATGGCTTCAAGCTACATTCTCTTTTTTTTGAACAAAACTTCCAGTCTTATTAATAAATTCTGCTACTTTGACTGTTTGAGTTTTGATATTAGACCTAGATTCCTCGTTTTATTTTATTTTTATTCGATTATCCCTTCAGTTTCTTAATGTCGATTAGTGAGATTCCTAGTTTCTTAATTCTAGTGTTGATTATAATAATACTATTAGTAGTAGTTACAAGTTTTTCCAGCTTATTTCTGCTGCAAACTGCATTGAGAGCTGAGGCTATAATTAAATATGCTGTATGCAGTCTTAGAGATCGCGCATTTGCTTAAATTATTGTACATCAAATGCATATACTGATAAGAAAGAGGAAACTTTAAAGAATAAGTTTTGGAGGAGCTGGACTCAAAATATTAGGTTATGATTCAATCAGAGTCTAGAGAATAGAGTTCCTGAGAGCAAGAAAAAGACTGGGCACAAACCTTCAAGTCAGAAGGAAGGAGCTTAGGCTGAATAGGTAGGAAATGGGATAGGAGAGATGTGGATTAGTGGATAGCCAGGTTAGGCCCAGCAAGGTTACAAATGGTGGCCTATAAATGATACAATTTCTCAAATATTTCAAAGCTTGCCACCATAGAAAAGATTTGCCTACTGCATGCCATATCTTGTTAATTGCATCTCTTTTAACTTGAAGCACTCCATTCTTGAACTCATAGTTATGCGCACTGGAATTCACCTTGGCGTGAGAACGCTAATCTCTACCAGTAAAATCAGAGCACTACAAAATATGTAAGGAGGGAATGTGATAGTGACCAATTCTTACTCCATTGTGGGAGGGAGTATTTATACATAGTGGGTGATGATGTCATCCTCGACAATGATTGGTCGAAGATGATGTCATGCCTTTGGATTTCTTGGACAGAGCCTTCCATTCCAAGCCAAGGTGGGACTGGGAGGAGCTCATTAGTTACTAGGGTAGTGCCTTGGCCTACCAAATCGATGTCCCTTGGTTGCCAATGGAAACTACTGTCTTGGCGTACCAATCCGGGGTCCTCCACTAGTCCTAATCTCAAACTTGCCGCTATGGCATAGTGTGGGCATGTATGGAAGGTGCTCGAGAGTCGTCTTGACATTAGACATCAAGGGTGGACTGTGGAGCTGCCTAGGAGTTTTGTATGAGATTTTATATATCACATAAAAATTTTGTCTCTATTATATGATTTCCTCTGCAACTCTAGGCTCTAGCTTCCCCCGTTGGTAGGCTCCACTGAAAGTTCTGTCTATCCATACTGCCACTGCTGCTTTAGTTTGGCTGTGTAGACTAAAATACTGTAGTTGAGAATTTTTTGAAATTCTCATTTATAAATTTTAAGACACTATAAGGTTGAACACTAGTCAAACCCACTAAGGCACTACTTTACAGGTCCATGATAGACCTGATATACCAATTTCTGGCTTCCAAACAAGGATAGAACCATAAAACCAGTCATGGGATTCCATTTTTGCTGTTTAGGAGAGGATACGTGGCACAGTTAGTCATGTGGCAAATACAGTATTAACGACAATTACTGGAAGCCAAAGTCATTATTATTCAATAATTAACATTAGATACGTCTCCTCCTCAACTACTACCTCTTGACCACGCGTCAATTCTTGAGAAAAAAACACAGAATTTTCTTTAAGATTTGGTATCTGACATGGCCCCGAACATCAGTCAAATTTTTATCTACCACCTTGAAAGCATCCTTTTATCTAACTAGCTGGCCTTAATTAATGATCTTCATGACTGTGTTCCTATTATTTTCTTGATAAATTCATTATCAGCATGTTATAGAATGTTTGATGAATCAATTTGAGTAAAATTCCGAGTGCATACAGTTTTAATAGCTTGTGTTGATGACTTGTAATTACGTGTTAACGTTGTTGTTGTTAATCTTGTGAAAGACAACTCCAAGACAAAAATGATTAGTTGTGACATTCTATTCAACCTAATATTTTTTCCTGCTGTCGTTATATACTGCTTTTGTCTATTACCTTCCATAATAATTCCTTACCTCAGTTGCTAGTGAAAACGACTTCAATTTTTTATCAGCAATGCACGAAATTTCAATTTCATGTCATCTATTTTGATTGGATATTTGCTATTTAATTAGGTATATGTTATTTTCTGGGTAGGTGAATGTGAGAATAGCATGTCAACATTGTGGTCATATTAGCATTTTGGATACATATGTTGATGGAAAAGCCTAATGTTTGATCTTAATATTAAATTCCATCAGTAACAGAGACGTAAAGACGTTTATGATATACGATTTGATTTCTTTCTATTTCTTATGTGTACGTTTCTTGCGTGGAGAAACTATGTGACAAAGACTTGAATAGTTATCTGTACGAGTAATCTTTCTGGTTAGAGAGAAAGTTGCAGCCTCCATTGCCACAGAAGCTGCCAATGAAAGAAGATGACTCCAATGGGAACTACTAATTAATAAAAAAATGGAGAAATGGTCTGACCTGTGGTAAACATTGCTCTCATTTATTCTTATTTTATTTCAGTTTTGGTACCTTTCTCTACTCTTCATATTCTGCAGCTGAAATATTTGTGATCAGGACTATATCTATATAATAACTGTAGCCCCTTTTGTTTCAAGAATCAATATTACCTGAGAATTAGCACTGTTCATAGATATTTCAGAAAAATGATGCAGACTGGGCAGTTTCTTCAGCCTCTATGGCCAAATGAATCCTCCATGGACTCGTCTCTTGAAGATGTTGGGATTTATTTTTCGAACATGGAAACCCAGTTGGGCAGTTTTGAGTACTTTCCATCTCCAACTGTTTCCCTGGATAATTCTTCCCACTCTGATTCTCTGTGTATTCCATTTGAATCTACTCTGTGTGCTGATGAGTTGCATGGTTTTATTGGTTCTGTTGATGATGTGCCACTGGAGGATCTTAGTAGTTGGATGGAGACTGATCATCTGAGCACCCCAGCTTCTTCTTGCGAAGATGATGATGCAGGATCGAGCTCCCCGTGCCAAATTTCCTTGGTTTTGCCTACTGAAGAAATGGAAATTGACAACCACTTGAGCATTCTCTACCTGCTCAAGGCTTATGGGGAGGCTATGGAAATGGAACAGACCGCGCTAGCGGGAGAGATCTTGAAGAGGCTGAGGGAAAAGGCTTGTCCGCTGGGCGTACCAGTGGAGCGCCTTGCCTACTACTTGATCCAAGCTTTGGACATGAGCGATCAAGCGAACTACTTGAGGGAAGCGTCGGGCAAGAACTACCAGGCAGCGTTCCAGGCTTTCTACCAGATTTTCCCCTACGGAAGATTTGCTCACTTTACCGCCAATTCAATGATACTAGAATCCATCCCGGAAGATGCTGAGTCTGTGCACATTGTGGACTTTGACGTGGGTGAAGGCGTTCAGTGGCCTCCACTCATTGAATCACTCGGAAGGAGGAGGCACCAGAAGAAGAGGTTGGTTCAGCTGACACTTCTGAAATGGCAAGATCAAGATTGCAGTATCATTTCTACGAAGAAGCACTTGATCGAGCACGCGCAATATGTTGGCGTGACACTGATTGTGAAGGAGACGAGCATGGAGGGATTGGTGAGTGAAATGAAGAGAACCCGTAATGGAAAAGAATGGCTGGCCTTCAACTGCATGATTGGCCTCCCTCACATGAGGAAATCAAGAAGTGTGGAGCAAGTTACTGAGTTTCTCAAGATAGCCAAGTACTCAATTGAGATCACTAGTAGCAGAAACAGAGGTGTAATAGCCTTTGGGGATGGAACTGGCACGGACGACTCAGTTACTAGCAATGGATTCGGGGCCTATTTCGAGAACCAGATGGTCAGGCTCAAAGCGTTGTTTGAATCAATGGATTATCATCTTCCTCGTGACCTCGGAGAAGCAAGAATGGCCATGGAATCCATGTTCTTGGCACACTGTGCAGGAAGTGTGCACAAGGAGGAGATTGGTCATGGTTTTGAACTTGAAAAGATGGGATTGAAGCCTTCGAGATTGAGCAGAAACAATGTTGTGGAGGCTAAGGAGCTAGCAAGAGAAGGTGAGAGCTTGTTTTGGGTTGGTGTTGATGGATTGGAAGAGAATCAAATGGTGTTGGGTTACATGGGAGCTTCACTAGTTAGAGTTTCTAGTTGGAGATGATCTGTTTTCTTTAGATTTGCAGCTTATAGCTATAGATTTTGTTGATTGTAGTAATTATTGATTCTTCCTGTAAGTATATTCAGTATCATTAGCTAGACATGAAGTATTTTGGAAAATTTATTACTACAAGCTCTTATAATAACCAACAATGTTCATATCTCACATTCCTTGTTCTTAGTCACATTTTCTTCCGGAAAGGAAACTGTTACTAACTTAGGATGTTCATGATTTGGGGTGGACTGAATTTTTGGATCCAACCGGATCCAAAATGGACTGGATCGAATAGATTCAATTAGGATCATTTCGGTCTGTAGTAAAATATTCGGTTCAATTCGATTCGAGTCCAAATTTAGTCTAGACCATTTTTTTTTCTTGTACGAATGATTTATCTGACATATGCAATTTATGCATAGATCAAGAGATATTGAGAATTGTATTCAACATTTTTATATTATTTGTTCTCCTTTGTGAATATAAAAAGTATATTGAAACTAGTGAATAAATAAATAAAAATATAAAATCCGAATTTCAATAACTCTAGTCTCGTGTAACTCTTGAATATAATAGACAAATCTTCAAATTAGTTATTAAAATTATTTTAATGCTATAGAACCAATTTTCTACATTATTTATCATTGAATTCAATTCATTGTACATGTTTTATTTTATTTTTCAAAACTTTACATGAAAAACGCATTTTTATCATATAAATTTTTTCATAATTTTGGTCAAAACAATCTGGTCTAATACCTGCCCCGGTTCGGTCCGGATTTGGACCTATTCTCACTCCTAAGTGGGCTGACCCGTAAAGTCATAGCTTCACATGGGCCTAGTCTTTATGGGCCTGATTTTGTGGCCTAGTTCCATATGTTCCATACGTAGGCTTAAAGTGTAATCCCTGCTCTAAAGAGGTGTAGAAAACAATAATATTAATATTAGACTTAATTAAACCTCCAAATAAGAAACACATTAATTTCCTGACAATATAGTATTCAAATGTTTGGAATTCTGGTGTTTGTGATTGTGAAGGTTTGATTGTAAATTTGGTGGCACATCCATATCTTATGTCAAGTTATATATACATTAGTAGACACCAAGTGGCTACCTAATTGTTATTTGTTTTTTTGACAATAGCTACCTAATTGTTGTTAATATTGTGTTTTTATTGACATTTTTTTTGGGTGTGATTTAAAACATAAAATATTTAATTACTAAAAAATTAACAAGTATGACACATGTATCTAATAATCATGTCATCATATTATCATAAAACGTCTTAAAAACTTATCACACTATGATCAAGGGTTCAACCTAAGAGGTTACCTTCCAAGCTCTTGTCAAGGCTTAAAGGCTTACTTCAACGGACATCCCTAAGACTTCTTCTTTAGAGATTCTTCAGGAATCTTCACCCAATATATGTATTTTCGGGCTCACTCAAGATAATGTCTTCCATTTAATAAAATTACTCTCAAGTTTCAAGGGGGCAAAACACTTCTAGAATATTCTTGGGCACGCTCAGAAAAGTCACACTGCTTTGGTAGGCTCTCCCTTGATGTCTCAAAATTCCACATTACCTCCAAATGGTAAGAGTATCATGACAATACTATAGAATAAGAAATGTTTCAAAGGTAACCCGCGAACACTTGTCATTAATGTCCACAAGAACCTCTTAAAGACTTTTGGGAAGATGATTTTAATGAAGCAATTATCATGTCGTTACCACGACATCACCACGATATCATCGTCAACCAATCAAATATCGTCATCTCATCACTAATCCATGTGTGGTATAAATATCTCCTCTTCAAATGAAGAAAAATACTTCAATTGAAATTCGTAGTTGGTCAATTACTAGCCACTCCACAATTCATGTATGTCCATTGAAAATTGGTCATAGTTTCATTAAAAAATTTGGAGGCGGATCCTCACATGTACCATAAGTACATGTATTCAACATGTACTCCACATGGCGGCACACCATTAGGTAAGGGAGAGGGTGGTCCACTAACTTCCCACTTGCATTCAAGGGGTATGAGATGTGTGGTGGAATTGTTGGTCACGTCACCTATATGTACAATACATGTACTTATACTATATTTGAAGATCTTATCCGAAAATATTTTCATTAAACTAGATTAAACTGATGGTTTATACACATAAACAAAAATAAAAAATTATGAAATGTAACATGAAAGATAGATAGGATGTGAACAACAGTGGACTTATTCAACTTACTCCACCCAAATTCACTTCTGTACATGGATTTTGCCATAAAAACTCACTACAGTCTATAGTTTCAGGCTTCACAATTCACATTCCAGGTCACAAATCACATGGCCTACACACATATATTTTTAATATATGATTCCTACGTACTACCTGGCCCCTCTATCACATCACTACTCATTATAAATTGCTAATCTTTGTGTCGATGCATATCATATCAAACATTCAAAATTCTTCCATTTTCAAATACCAATTATCAAGACAAGTCACAGTTTCATATTTTCATATGATTCACCACTTCCTTATCACAAGCCATTAAATAGATTATTTTATTTACACCTCAATGTCAACTTAGCTAAACTTAAAATTTTATTAAAAAAACAGCGATTACTTGGACCAACTCGAACCGAATTCAGAAACTCTCTCCCCGATTTTTCGGGTTCTCTATCTGTCATCAATTTGATTTGACCAGTTGAATCCTGAATTCAACTCACCGAAATTTCGGTTGTCGGTAAGTTTCGGTTTATTAAATAACCGGTCTGTTCATTTTAATTTTTCAAAAAACCACCGATTTTTTTTTTTACACGCGGTTTCTTCTGGGCCTGGCTAATGTAGCTTGAGCCACAGCCTATCTACACAGCACAGCACAACACAACTAGTTCTTTTTTTTATATTATGCTGTGTTCATATTTCATATATGTATATATATATATACATGAATTCACATTTTCTTCTTCTATTTTCTATATATACTTTCTATTCAAACTGAGAGGTTGACGAAATCCATGGAGGAACAGTGGATATGGAATCGCTTCAGGCGCCGGACGGCGGTTTTCACGGCGGTGCTGTTGCTTCATCACTTCATGAGCTTGAGCTCTTGTTTGTCTCTGAACAGTGAAGGTACGACGACGACGACGACGACCGATTGATACTGCTAATTCTACATGTCTAAGCAGTTCTCAGAGTTGATCGTGAAGTTTGGTTTGCTGTTTCTGATGATGAAGTTGTTGGATTGTTTATTTACTGTAGGTTTAGCGTTGTTGAAATTTAAGGAGAGAGTGGTGAGAGATCCGTTTGGGGCTTTGTCGAATTGGAATGATGATTGGGATTTTTGTTCCTGGTTTGGAGTTGAATGCTCCGATGGAAAAATTGTCAGCTTGTAAGTGTCTTTTCCTTGCACACATTGTGTTTACGTTTTTGCTTCTTTGAATTTTTTTCTCTGTTGCACCTTCAGAAAGTCAAATACTTTTCCAAGTTCAAACATGAAGTGAGTTTGATTATTATCACAGATTTCTCCAATTTGTTTTATATGATCTGTATTGATTAGAATTCAGTTCCTAAGATGTACCTTTTGACTTGAGGGTTGTGAAATGTTTATGGTGGTATAGAGTAGCTTGATTCTGTTTTCTGATCAATAACATTTCTCTTCGAATCTTTCTTCCAATCTAGTTTATTCGAGTATAGGGTTGCATGATTATGTTTTGATATGAAAATAATGATTTGTATTGAAGTCATATGTTTTCTGGACTCGTGCCTCTGAGTTATATATACTCTGCCTTCAGGAATTTAAGAGATCTCTGTCTTGATGGAACATTGGGTCCTGAACTTGGGACATTAAGTTACCTGAAATCGATGTAAGTATTCAATGCCTAATCTGTATGCATGATCCTAGATACTTTGTATCTCAATTTTTGTATACAATTAGCTTGACATTTTGCTTCCTTTCAGCATCTTACGCAACAACTCTTTGTTTGGAACAATTCCTAATGAGATTGGAGAGCTGAAGGAACTGGAAGTGTTGGACCTGGGATATAATAACTTCTCTGGACCATTTCCATCTAATTTTTATGACTACATGTCATTGACTACCCTGTGAGTTTTTACCAAATGAAGCTGTTTACGTTTACAATAAACTCTCTCTCGTGCTCTCTCTCTCAAGGTTTTATTATTAACTTCTTAACTTCTCATTTCAGTCTACTTGACAACAACGAATTCCTTGGGAGCATATCTCCTGAGCTCTACGAGCTTAAGATGCTTTCTGAATTTCAGATAGATGAGAACCAGCTAACAAATACTGCTCCAGGTGTATCTTGTAGCTGTGGAGCCATTACTAGGTAAGCAAGTGCTGATTTGGACATGTTTTGGGAAGTTGGGTGGTTTTTTATGATGATAACGAAAATATTGAAGAAACTTGCACAACAATCTTCATGAATGATTGAAGTTTTACGTAACGTGAAGAAACTAAAATGAGAATGAAACAGTTACGAAATCCAGAAACAGGAAGAGAAGAGGCTTAAGGTGTCTTAAACCTTCCAAAGTTGTTTGAGAATTTATACCCAAGTAATGCTACACTGAAAACCTTAGGAAATGATAATGAGTGAAGAAATGAACTCTGGCAAGGTGCCATTGTCTTAATTTTTGAAGTTCCTAGCAAGCTCTAACATCTTGTTTCAAATAATGCTATTAAATATTCTGGCTAAGAAATTTCTACATCTGCATCAGGAACACTGTTCAGGCTAGAGATATGGCTCACCAGAGGAAGCTGCAGGTTGAAAACAACCTAAATCCATCTAAGGCCAAAATGACTAAAGATGACCACAGAGGTTCCAAATCATCAACCTCGCTATCACTCCCCTCATGGCCACCATCTTACCTGTTTTCTCCACCATCACCTCCTGGTCCTCCATTTTTCTCATCAGAACCATCAGACTCCCCGTCACCATCTCCCATAGAATCTCCAGGATCTTCTCCTGAAGCATCTTCCCCTGGCATATTTTCAGTTCCATCACCTTCTCCTGTAGAAGCCCCAACTCCATCTTCACTAGCTCCAGCATATCCACCAGTTTTTGTCTCTACACCTCCAGAATCCACTGGACCTCCAAATCTCGCCCCTGCATCAATCCCAAGCCAAATTGAAAATAAGCGTTCTAAGCCCAAGCATCATAAAATTCTAATTTGGGCTGGAATTGCCGGGGGTCTTTCAATCATTCTGATTTCAGCCATTGGCATTTTCTTCCTCCGACGTACTAAGGTGGATACCATCAAACCTTTGGCCACAGGGTTAAGTGGGCAGCTTCAAAAAGCATTTATATCAGGTAAACAAGTAGACATGAACTTTAATGAAATATTTTAGCTTGCAAATTGTATCTAGCTGTTGTTTGTGCTCATGTTCAAAACTCAGCATTCCAGGTGTTCCTCAGCTCAAGCGGTCAGAACTTGAAGCGGCTTGTGAAGATTTCAGTAATATAATTGGCTCTTTCTCAAATGGCACCATTTATAAGGGTACCCTGTCAAGTGGTGTTGAAATTGCTGTGACATCCAGTGGAGTGACTTCCTCTGTAGGCTGGTCAAAAACTTTAGAATCCCAATTCAGAGAGAAGGTAATTAGGTACCAAATCTCATCAACTTCTTGAAATTCTGAAGGCCTTAATGCTCATTTCTGATAATGTTTTCAGATAAGCACATTATCAAAAGTGAACCACAAGAACTTTGTGAACCTTATCGGATACTGTGAAGAAGAGGATCCTTTCACAAGAATGATGGTGTTCGAGTATGCTCCAAATGGAACACTCTTCGAGCATCTCCACGGTGAGCACCTTAACTATCTTTCCATGATCATTAGTAAATCTATTGTATCTTGATTAGTACTTGTAGTACCATCTTTTGGAACTTTCTACAACTCTTCCAATATCATTTAGCTTTAGGAAGTAGAAACAGTAAAAAGTTCTATAAGTGCAGCCCTAGCATGCCCTTCTCGCACTCATCTCTTGAGACTTGAGTATGAAATTGTGGTTCTCATATAGGCAAATAATTTAAAACCCGAAGCAATGCCATATCTTTGGTTTTAATGGGTTGTGTATTCTGGATATCATGCAGTAGCTGAAGCAGAGCACTTGGACTGGGGGATGCGACTCCG
The DNA here is from genome assembly GCA_036897405.1 of Pelargonium myrrhifolium. NCBI lineage: Eukaryota > Viridiplantae > Streptophyta > Magnoliopsida > Geraniales > Geraniaceae > Pelargonium > Pelargonium myrrhifolium. The sequence goes on from JAYMTK010000328.1 coordinate 11,068, forward strand.
AATAGCTATGGGCATAGCGTACTGCCTTGAGCATATGCATCAGTTGATGCCACCTATAATTGTTAGAAACCTGCAATCTTCATGTATATACCTCACTGAAGACTATGCAGCCAAAATATCAGATTTCAGTTTTTGGAATGACCCAACTTCAGCAAAGAAGGGACCAAGTTCAACAGAAATCTTGGAAGCCCAGTCAGTATATCCAGAGGGAAATGTTTACAGCTTCGGTGTGATCTTATTTGAGATTATAACCGGCAGAATCCCTTACTCGGTGGATACCGAATCAGTTGCAGATTGGGTACACAACTATAAGAGGGGTGAGCGATCCTTGGTAGAAATGGTGGATCCAACTCTAAATTTTTTCCAGGAAGATGCGGTCGAGAAGTTGGTTGGAGTGATCAGTGATTGTGTCAATTCTAATCCAAAGCAGAGACTGAAAATGAAGGAGATAACGGCTAGGCTAAAAGAGATCACAACAATGGGGCCTGACGCAGCTTCGCCGAAACTATCTCCTCTTTGGTGGGCAGAACTTGAAATCATGTCCACCGAAGGAAGCTGAGCTTTAGGTATGAACTTTATACCATATACATAGCTACACTAATTCTTTTAATTGTTCTTCAAGGAGATGTGCATAGGGTAGATACTGCTTGTATCTAGTGAAATATGAAAGATGAATCTGTATATAACTTAGATACGGATACCTGTTGGCTATTTTTCACAAGGCTGTAAATTGTCATTACATCATAGCAGATAGATAGAGATAAGCTGTATCAACTATTGAAGAAATATATATATATACACAGTCTGGTTGGTCTTCCAGCTTGAGTTTGTTGACTTAGCAAAGATGATTGAGAAAGTCTTGATAAAGTAAATTGAAAGCAACATATTGTGAACATAGAAATTGGATCTCATTATGACCTTACTCATGTACAACAGGTTTTGAGTTCCAATGAGAAATTTATGGAGTGTGTGCCCATTCTTGAGAAACAATGATGAAAGAGTTGCAACATAGGATATTTCTTCTGCTGCTTCTTTACATGGAAATGTTTCAACCATGTTGTGACTATTCCACCCCTATATACATACCTTGGAAGCCATTTGGAGGAATTTTTCTCCCAAAATTGATACCGAATTCCTCCACACAGTACCGATCCTATCAGAATTTAAAGCAACTTAAATTGCTGATAGAGTAGCTCGATCCCTTGAGCGGTTGTAGAGGTCAAGCGTGTCAGTGTGGTTAGGGTCTAAGCAGAGAGCGGCCTCACAATCTTGTAAAGCAAATGTCATGTTACCTATTGACTCGTAGAATGCTGCGCGAAGATGAAGCATTTGTAAATCCGGCTTGAAAGCTATTGCCTTTGTGAGCTCTTCCACGGCTTCTGCTTCCTTTTGATCGTCCATTAGCACTGGTAAAATCAAGGTTTGTGAGTAATAACTTCTGGGTTTTCAAGAAGAACAGGAGAAGAAGAAAAATGACGAGAATGATCTCACTTAACACCTAGAAACCTAGGCTAGCAAACTTATCCAGACAAACATTATAGTATCTCTTGTTTCATGATGTAACAAACAATTGTGTGGCTAAAATAACCAGGAAACTGAAATGTTACTACCTTAATATTTGCTGATACCTAAAGATTTGTTATGTACTAGAATCCTCAAAACCTAAGAACTTGAATCCTGACAGCTATAATACGAGTCTCGGATATGTACCTGCTGCCCTGTATCTGTACGGATATGTTCTCAGAGGATCCAATTGGGTCGCCATATTGAGATCATTCTTTGCCATGTCACGGTCAGAGTACTCAGATCGCTTTTCATACGCCGATGCATTGTTCAGTGCCTCCCCAATCAGCTTTGTCATTTCATCGTGAGCAGCTTTTCGTTGATTTTTCAAATGATACACGCGTGCAAGCCCTTGATGAGCTCTGGTATGCTTAATGTCCAGGGCATTCTTGTAACAATCTGCAGCTAGGTCCAGCTTGCCACAATCCACATAGATGCTTCCCAGGTTATTTAATGCCTACAAAATTATCGCATTACTTAATCAAGTAAACGAGGGAAAAGCTTTAAGGAAAGCGATCAAGATTCAGAAAATACTCACTTGTCCTTTGCGAAGACCATCTGAGGGACATCTCAGAGCTTCCTCCAGAAGTTGGATAACATAAGATGAAGATTCGGGATCCATGCTTGAATCTGCCAATATGTACGCTTTGAGGAAAAATGCTTCGAATGATCTCTGGATAGAAATGGACTTCTCGGCCTTCAAGAGAGCTTCTTCGCGATGGCCAATGTCGTATAAAATCCACCCTTCGTATACTGCCCTCTCGTGCTCGAAGCTAGAATAGTTTCTAGCCAACCGCAAACTACGCATTGCTGACTTCTGACAGTTTAACCTATAGCATTTGGCAAAACTAAGGAAAACTTTCTCATGCCATAACTCATGAATTTGCTTGGACGGGACATTCTCTTCTGTTATATTCTGAATAATACTTTCTAAGATGTGCAAAATGGAGATGAGTCAGTCAGACACTCAAAACGACGTAGTTTTTGATATTCTTCTCAACCACTTACCTAAAACTTCGACGTTTTGGGTGTCTAACGCAACTCCATTTTACCCTCCTAAGTTACTATTGCTACAAAAGTATGGGCTAATTTAATCCATGTTTCAAGGCAAATGTAGTTAAACTATAGAATATGCAAAAGATCATGATTCTGTCTACTTGAACTCATTACCTTAAACTTTCTTCCCATATCAGCATGAGATAAACTATGGATCCAATAAGAATACTCAGTGGTATGAGGCTGTGTATGCTAAACATCATGCTCAAAAAACCCGAAAGCTGAAGATTAGAATTTTACCGTAAAAGAAGAAGAGACTGCCGGAACCACAGGAGGCTCTTTCCGGGGTCATTGATCAGCATCCGATGTATGACAGCGAGAGAACCAATGTCATCAACAGAAGACCATCGCTCGTAGAGCTGAATCCAGCAATCAGCCTCGCAAAACTGTCGAACCTGAAGGCTGAGGAGCTCAGCCAAGTACTCCCCACTCACCTTCCCATGAAACATCATATAGTTTGGTTCCAAAGTCAACAATGCTTGAACATCTCTCAGAGCACTCTCATAATCCTCAGCTGCAATAAACAACCAGCCTCTCAATTCTAGGCAATCCGGTGAGAGCTTAAACCTGATGACTCTATCAATCTCCAAAATCGCAGCCTTGATCTGCTTCTCCTCCATCTTTGCAATGGCTCTGTACTTATAGGGAAACATAAGAGTTGGGTCCAATTCAGTTGCAGTGTTCAAATCCAAAATCTTGTCCTTCCCAACATTGTAGAGTGCGCGCTCCTGGTACATCCATCCTACCGGATTGTTACACTCGTAAATCAACGAGTTCATCAGCTTATACGCCGTGTACTGCTGTCCCTGCTTATACTTAGTTCTTGCCAAACCGGCCAACGAATAAACATGACCCGCCTCAGCACCTGCCTCGAAACAATACTGAGCCACTCTATAATCTTTCCTTTGGAGCATAACACAACCCAATTGATGCTTAGCAAGTGCCTTCTCCCACCTTTCCTTCGCGCATTCTCCTAACCTCTCCAACAACATAACCGTCACACTAGACGCCATGCTTTCTTCCATAGCGACCTGGCTTAGGAAGTAATACAAGAGGAACGAAGCATTCCCGACCTTTTCCAATCTCTTCCTGCTCTCGGAGCTGCAAAAGAACTTCATTACTCTAAAGTAAAACAGCGAATTCGGGACCTCCCTCAGCAATACTTGCAAGCAAGAGGACACAAGGAGAGTTGCAGTCTCCTCCAATCCATATTCAATCAGAATCAGTGCATCTTCAATGGAACAAACCATTGAAGCTAAGTGGGAATCACAATCAGACTTCATTTCCTCGCAACAAAACCTATTAGCGAACGAGAGCATCTCCAAAACAATCTCAGGTTCGAACAAGTCCAATCTTCTAATCCTACTATACACTTCCACAGCTCTCATTCCTTCCCCGGAAATCCCATTTTCGGAAAGATCAATCCTTTCCCTTTTGGACTCCACAAAACAACCAAAAAGCATAGCCTTAAGAGGGCTTGAAAGAGCAGCTATTCTGTATCTAACACATTTGATCTCCTCATCATCAATACAAATTGAAACATCTCTCTCCTCTTCCAAGATTGGCTCATCAATAACCTCCTCGGAATGATCCTCGCAACACCTGCAACGATCAAAAACTGATTTTGGATCAAACCCAGATGCCAAAGCGTATCGGGGACACTCAAGAACGCGACCGGAGCAGTCCATCGGCGACAGACCCTCGAGCTCGTCTTCTCTCCTCTCGTAACGCAACCACGCCGAGAGCACGACCTTGGAGTGAACATCTTCGGCGTATTGGCGCGCATCTCGGAGGCTCCGGCGGAGAAGCTTGGGGTCGCCGAGGCCGGAGAGGAGCGAGTACTTTTCGATGCAAAGGGACGATTTTTCCGATTGAGAGGAAGCTTCGAGACGGCGATAGAGATCGGCCAAGGTTTCGACGAGATTGACGGGTTTGAGGTGAGGGTCTATGGTGGGTTCGAGGAGGTGAGTTGTGGGGAGACCGTGAGGAAGAAGAAGAGCCTGAGTCACGGAGACGGAGCTGGCCTGAGAGAGCTTCGACCCAAATGATTTGACTCGTTTACTGATGTGTTGGTGGTTGCTGGTGGTGTCAAGCTTTGCTCCGGAGGTGGATTCGGAGGAGCTCAAGGCGTGAACTTGTGTGCTCTTGAACCGGTCAACGAGTTGCTTAATGCTACGCATTTTGTATTGTCTTGAACGAATATAGAGATTCAAGAATTCATACAGATTGTAGCATAACGAAACAGAAAACGGAACTGAGAGAAGAAGAGGAGAGGAGAGAGAGAATCAGATGGTTTTGCTGGTTTCTCTTTCTTCTTCTTCTTCTTCTTCTGCTCTTCTCTGCTTGTCTTTCTTTCCTCTGTGTGCGTACATAACAGTAAAAAGTAGGGCCCTTTTTGAGCAACTGGGCAGAGCACAGGCAGACCGTTCTTGTCACCGGACACGCACACCCAAAAGAGCTTGAACTATATTATCTACTACTATAATATACTAATTGATTGGTTTTGGTTTTTGGTTTTGGTGGCTCACTCCAATTTGATAGCAAGAAACAGCTAATAAACAAGCTCAGCTTGCTATTCAGCAACCACTAATCCACAATAATCCAATGCCAATTCCAACGTCAGCCACCTGGGTTAGTTGGTCAACTCAACTCTCAAAAACTGTATAGTTGGTTCACTTCCATCCTCATCATCACCAACATCAATGACAAGAACACTTCAACAATAAGCATGTGTTATCTTCATTAGTGTTTGTTTATTCTTTCTTTCTTTTTTCTTATCGACAAGCGGTATTTTATTCGTTAAATGAAATGAAATGAAATTCTAAGTGAAAATTCTGATAATACATAAATGAAACCACACTCGAAATAAAAATACTTAAATGATCTGAAAAAATTGATAGGATCAAAATGGAAGCCGTGCATGGGACGAAATCACCTATTCCACTGTGCGAGGCTGCTGAAGAGATTTAACATTAAGAAGTTGAATTCTTTCGGTTACTTCCTTTTCTGGGCATCTAGCAATTGCTTCGAACTCCTTGCAAACATTTGAAGCGTTTGTCGCAATAGGTTTTGGGGAAGCTTGAGTCATATTTTCCTTATTTAGCCTCTTTGGGATGAAATTGGTTGAGCTTTTTGTTTTTGTTTTTTTTTTGACAACTTTTGTGAGATTTGGGAGGTTAGGTTTGTGAAATTCCGAGTATTTCGGTAGTTCGGCAACCCCGAGATTGTGAACTCATAGTGAAATGATTCAGACTCTTGAGTTTCGAAAAAGTGTCTAGCCAAGTGTTTGAAGGGGTTCTGCGTTGGGTTTTGCATGATGATGATGATTTTGGGTTGAGGGTTTCTGAAAACTTTTTTCAAGTTGATCTTCAGTCGGTAAACTCAAATATGATATAAGTCAACTTTATGTCTAGATATGTATGTTTTTATTTTATGCGATTGATCATTTTAGTTTCACGTGACTAGGTCAATTGAATTCATATAGACTATGAACTTCTTTATATTGCATTTTTATATATACATAAAAATAGTTTAGCAAATTTATAATTATACTCTTACTTTCAAACAATTTAATTTTTTCAAAATTTCTTTTAAACTTGGTTTATCAAGCAAATATTTTATTCTCTTATAACATTTTACCTCATTTCAGCTATCTCTACGTACATTTTATCTATACAGTCATCTGAAGTAACAACCCAAACAAGCACAAATTAGTATTTGATTTCTACTCTAATAGCGAAATTGAGTGTTAAGCAAAGTTGGAGCTTCAAGCTTGGAGTTGGAGTAGCTTAATTGTGAATTTAATGTACATTCTTGCGTCTTTTGTTATTTATTATCAACACAAAACCAGAACTTTGAGGAACCACTTCAACTTTTCAAAATTGGTAAGAAATAAACAAACAGAATAGAATATGTCATCTGCTGGAGTCAATTAGGTACGCAATCCACCTTTTTCTATTAGAATAGATCCCAATAATGGTGAAGCAGGAGTTTGGTCCATTCGTTGAGCATCAGAATCAAACATGGTCCTACAAGTAAGGTGTCTCAATGGATTTGTTTAAACATGACAGTTAACATAGCATCTCATACATTATAAAAATAAATGCGATACCCAATTAGCTAATCGATCCAGATCAAATTGGGGAATAATTTAATTGGTAGATGTACACGAGCACGTGCACGAACCGGATATGCATGTATTTGTGCCATGAAAATGAATTATCATTATGCGATCATATATTATTACGCGAAACTCAATTATAGTAGTAGTAGTAGTGACATAAAGGTTAGGTGAATGCAGAATCAAGTCCAGTCCAGAAATCATTCATTACAACTTGCAGTGTCTCATCAGAAAAAACAATGGCATAGAAGTGAAGATGAATAAATAGATGCCAAAGAGTCCCAACTCCCATGTGACTACTCTGAGTCTGTAGTAGTAGTCCTGTTCCTTGTACACTTTCCATGCTCTGTAAACTAATATAGACATGTACTATAAGGACAATGTTTCCTAAAATAATTTAGCTATTCCAGCTATGGAGAAGATCCTTTTTCAGATGGGTTGTTTGTTGCTCTATAAAATAGGACATAGCATACACCAAACATTTCACACATGTCATAAACAATGACTTCAGAGGTGGATGCAAACTAGTTGCCATCCATATTCTCACTCCTTTTGGATTCCCAGTAATCCTAAAAGAAAGAAAGGATCAATTCAGGTTTTTGCATTTGCAAAGTAAAGAGGTGGTTGAAACCGTAAGGATTGTTCTACAAAGTTGAATTTTTGTGTAATACTATGTGGAGGTATCAATAGTTGAAACGACCAAAATAGATATAGAAAACTATGTAAGAAACAACTTAATAATATCAATCCCTACATATGCTCTCATAAGATGTTCAATATTGATGAAAATACATCACAACCAACATATACATTAACTAAGTAATTTAAACTACTATGGCATTTCAAATTCAGTTGACCTCGTCACCTTGTAAAAACAAGGTCTAATATTTCATAAGTCAGTACAACAAAATAGAATCGGTTCTAATTTGTATTTCATTAGTGCAAGCAAACAATTTACATGTTACCTCTCCTCCTCAAAGGAGGCCAAAATCCCACAAGAGGCATTAAACTCGTGCGTAATCATTTCCCTTAAAGGAAATGCAAAAACTTGCCTCTTTTAAGTCACTATTTTATACATTTTACCGAACAACCTAATATAGTCCTCCTTAAATTTTGTTTATGTGACACCTCCTTTAAAGAGACACTAGTGGTACCAAACAATCACTAGCATGAGCACAATAATCAACCATATATAGGCAAGTGCTAGCACATATATGCATATTAAATTCAAAAGAAAATAAAAGAACAAAAGTTGCTGTAGAAACATTCCTGAGGTATTAGTATGTAGTTGAACTAGTTACATATAGTATTGGTGATTCATTATGTATATACAAGTATTTAACAACATTCACAAAACATATTCCTATTTTCCACTTTAACTTGCACCCTGAAACAGGTCCACAGAGCATTATTGTTCTGTTCAGATGCCATCCAGAGCTATACAAAATTGGCCGGAACAGTTGCACATACTTCTTATACAGCTTTTGGTCCAAACAATGAGAGAACTTCTCGTATCTGTCTTCAAATCATTTTAATGATCCAAAGCTTGTACTTTGTTATATACTTGTATACAAGACAAGGGCCGATCAAATTTGCATCGAAGAGGCATTTGCACACCTTCAGATAAGTTTCAAGCTTCACAGATTGTGGTATCCTTTTACTTAGTCCCTGTAGAACAGCTACCCTGTCAATATATTCTGGATACAGACCCAAATCAAGCATTCTGATTAGTGTTTCAGCGGCTTCGTTAAAATGTCCTCCTTTAATGTAGCCTCTCAACAGCCACGACAAACTTTTCTTCCAATGCAGAGAGCTAGTAATCTCTAATACTGTGAGCAACCGTGATACAGCACTGACTTCTTTTCCGGAAGCACAGATGGCCAAAACAAGGTTATAATGATCCCTCTCAGCCTCCTGACCCACGAGCTTCATCTCCCACAGCTGCTTTTCGGCTTCAAGTCCCCGGCCAGCACAGATATACATAAGAAGTAGCTTCTCATGAGCCATCTTACGAAGTGAAGAGCTTCCATTCTGAATCAGCCAACTGGACAAGAATACCCCATCAGCTAGAAGATCTGATTGATACTTCTCAATGAGCCTGACATTTTCGATATCCAGTTGAGCTATCAAACCAGACCTTGTAAAACCTTTCAACTTCCGTAAAGCTTTAGCAAGTTCTTTCATCTCCTTAACTACAGCCGTCATAGCAACAAAATAAGTATACCCCGAGGGATCGAACCCAGATTCCCTAAGATGAAATACAAATTGGACCACATCTCTGAAGTTACCCGCAACCTGACAGAAAGAAATTCAGAATTGCTCCTCAAATGACTTTCACAAAACTACCTAAATAGTAAAGACAACCAAATTATGGCATGCAGAGAGAAGGCCGGATATACAAGGCTGGGCCATGCTGTTTGGACATCACAAAATAGCATAAATTGGTTGAACTTTTAGGGACTGCGTACTTAATGAAAGATCAACATGATATATTCAAGCTGATCATAGAAAATAAGCTACAGTCAGCCAAAATCAACCAGAACTTGAAAGAACATGTATCAAACGAGTCCAAGAAGTGAAGTGGAAGAAGAAATCTTGTTCCAAAGAAAAATTAACATAATGAAACCAAGAAAAATTAACACAGCCAATATGTTCTTAGTAATGTAACATAATGAAACCAAAGGTATGTAATTGAATATAAGGCATAGTACCCATATCATACATAATGAAAACTTAATTGAAATACCATAACAGGGAAAATAGTAATTAATGACATTTTACCATCATCTTCCAAGCGAGATACCCAGCTGGGCATCCTTTATGTTCATCTACATCATCCACCGCATAATTAATACTTCGCCCCAACACCTCTTTCACGAACACTATAGCCCCCTCCTTGTCTCCCATCTCCCAATACAAGGAGATCACTTTCTCAATCATACTAAAACTGGGCTTCAAACCAACACAATCCATGTCCACAAGAAGGTCAACCACATCAGTAACATTGTGTTTCTCCTCAACCAACTTCTTAACCCAGCTGCACATAATTGAAGCCATAAGCTCCATAGTCTCATTATCAACCCTATTCTCCTTCTTGAGCCACTCAAAAACCTCAAGTGCACACCATGAGTCCCTCCCATCTTGCGAAAAGTACACCAGCAACAACTGCAATTCCCGGGAAGAGAGCCGATCATTCATCTCCCCGAGGATGTCCGAAGGCTCCCTCGCCATCCTCTCAAATTCTTCAATTGCCTCATAAAAACCCTTGCTCATTTCCTCTTCGTCGTCGCTGGTTAGAAGCTGGTCCAGCTCAACAGAATCATACAATCTAAATTGTCTATTTCTACTTGATTTTGCAAAACTCAAACTAGGGTTTTTGTAATTACGAATACGAGCAGAAATTCTGGAGCATGATTGGACGGGAATGAAAATTCGAACCCGATTACTTGGAAAAGACGAAGGCGCAGTAGAAGAGGCAATACCCAATTCTTTCGAAGAAATAAAACCACTCGCATGCGCGGAAGCCATGAACGAATTCCAATTTAGTGATTATACAGCATTTGTTTGTTGAGAAAATGCAAAAGAAAATCTCAAAACTTGAAGAAACATGAAGCTTCAGTAGAAATATTATCAAAAGGGTCAACGATTAATCTTCAGGTAGAGTGCAGAATTTCTGAACTCCAAATGCACAGACAAAGCCTTTTCTAGTTGTCCTAAACTTTCTCTGAAGCACCCATATAGGAAAATTAGGGCTTGAACGAATTGTGCAAACATGAAAGAAATTTTGAAGCCAAATCCATGAAAGAAGGAAGTACCGGTTCTCCAGGGAAGAGATGGAAGGTGAGAATTGTGATTTGTGATCGAAAAAAATATCGAATTTGGAATATATGTGGAGATGATTTATCGAAGAAGCACGAGCTGGTCGTCGGTCGATTATGTGCGGTTAATATTGGGAATTTGCAAAGTGATCATGATTCATGTCATCTTGCCTGCCAGTTCTTCACTTCTTTGGTTTTGTCAAAATAAGTGTCCATTTGTATTGCTTTTATCTCAATTTTTTATATTTATAAAATTAATTAGACATGGATTATGTATAATACTACCCTTTTTTCTTTTTTCTTTACGAAATTTGTATCGAGTTTTGACTCCAACATAGGAAGTACATAGGACATTTATGTTTGTTCTAAGAGCCATTAAAATATTTGAATTCCGTATTTTTAGTTATAATATGTGTCGCAATAATCGCCGTTTTTTTTAAAATTCGACAAACTGTAACTCTATTTTCATACACTATTTAAATACAATCTCTAATTAATAAACACAAGAACTTAGCAAATTAAGTTTCGAGTTAATATCATGAATTACCATACTTGCATCACTTTCGATGTATAATACTACTAGTAACTAACTTTAAAAGAATTTGCTAAAAAAGTCTTTAAAAGAAAAATTCTCATATTATTCATTATCCATGTTTGAAAAAATATATATCTGGATTGATATATCTGCTACACTACGGCAACCCAGCACAAGAACAAAGGCCCAAATCTAGAGTTGGGCCCAACAGAATGATTCGTGGGTGGATTCCATATCTATTGAAAATGAGATAGTAGCTGCATTTTGTTATAAATAATACAAGAAAATAGCTAAACAATGGAAAGGGAGCAACAATATGTGTACGAAATTTAAATTTTTCTTCTTCTCAAGTGTATATTTGTCTATTGCATATGAGACTATATACAGAGAATGAAGACATGGAATAGATGTAAATAATTGAGCAAGTACAACAAGCAGAGTAAAAGGAGCAAATAGTGAAGACATGGGATGAATGTAAATAATTGAGCAAGTGAAGCAAGTGGATAACCATTATTTTCAACACATTTAAGGTTGTTTTGTACCAAATATATTGTGGTGTCAAATTTGATATCCAAAGTTTTATATAGAATTCAATTTAGTGTTTATCTTTAGTTGGTGTTAACGATTCTATAAACATTTGGAGCTCATAAATTAAAGAAAATTAACTAGTACAGTGACGTGTTGTTCATGTCACGCCAACAACTAACATCGAAAACTCGAACACTTCTCTAACTTAAAAACTCAAGAACTTGAAGACGGGTCAGGGAATACCCATTTGTGTCTGCCAGAATAGCCAAAATATCCCAACAAAACTCAGTTACAAATATTATATAAATGACCAAGCTACAAAATAGATGGGCACATAGCAGCCTACAAAATAAATTACTGACATTAATAAACCTTACCCACATCAAAACCCACAAAAACATTAGCATTGTCTTAATTGATTGTATGAATTCATAATCATTGGGCACCTAATTAACTACCAAAATGTCAATGATATTTGCTCAGAAATTAAATAATAGAGCCCATAATTTGACCTATTTTGAAGTCATCTGGGGTGGTTCAGTTCCGGTTAGTCTCAGAGTTGATAATATCACAAATGCTGCCATTATTCAAGCTGAAGTAATGCTGTTGTGACAGTGAAAGCAGCGACTCGTCCTCATGACTCACTGATCCGCCAACATAATTCTGGGTCACCTCCGAGTTAGCATTCACTGATGACTGAAAAATGGAGGGTCCAGATGATTTATGAGTCTGCTCTACAATTGCACCATCTTGTTCATAGGAACACAGCACCTGTTGCAACTCATCAGCAATATCTTTCTGATCATATAATTGGCCAATTAAATCACTGAAATTACTTTCCGAAGACCCAACATCCCAACTAGTCATCATCTCTGGTTCAACCAAATCCACCATATTTGCATCCTCTTCTCCACTACTATTGTTCTCTCCATTTTGTCCTACAATAAATAAATTAGATACAGACAAAAAAAAATTACCAACCAAATTTTTATATCCGAGTCTTAGTCAAAACAATTAATTTTTTTTATATACAGAAAGATGCTGAAATCTTTTCTTGCAACGGCTTAGACCTTTGTTTAAGAAGAGTCTTAGTGTTCAAATGAGAGACTATGTCTCTGCTTTCTAACCTAAAGCTTTTGATACCTTAACAAGCATATCAGCTCTAATAAATTTGTGAGCATGGAATAGAAATAACAATTTTGATTTTTTGAATTGGATTTCGAGCTCGGATCAAACTCGAATCTCACCCGAAATAACTTTGGGTTTGAGGCCACAAATCGGTTTTCACTTGTTAAACACAAAATGTGTGAATTTGTACGGGCCCACCCAACCTACAATAATATCTTAAAAGACAAAGTGAAGTTTGGGTTTAAAATGTCAGCTCTAATGATAAGCACCCGCCCAAATTCGTTTCAATACATTTCATCTGTACTAGTTTTTAACCTGTGCGTTGCACGGAAATACAAATTTATAACAAAATTAGTATTTAGTTGATTACAAAAAATAAACACCGTCGTGGCGT
>JAYMTK010000329.1:0-24204 GCA_036897405.1 Pelargonium myrrhifolium
AAATGCGAGTTTTAAAATATATATTATTTTGAAATTTATGTTTTAAATAAGTGAATATAATTAAAGTGAATAGAAAAAAAATATTAGGTTAAAATAACATTACGATATTATACATTTAAATACATTTTAAATTATTTGAATGATAGATACATAAATACGAGTTTTAAAAATTACTGTTTTGGATTTTCAATTTTAAAAAGCGAACACAAAAAATAAGTCGATAAAATAACATATTAGATTAACCTAACATTATGAAATTCACTTATGAAAAAAAAATCAAGTTTTGAATTGTTTAACCGATACATACTAAATACGAGTTTTGAAAAGTAACATTATTAAATTATGTTCAATATTTTCATATGTTCAAAAGTAATATATGATAACTTTATATGAAATTATTAAACATGAAAAAAAAAGACTGAACATAATTTCATTATACTGCACAAAATCATTGTAGTAATAAACATATCAACCTAGAATAAAAATTATTTCTGGGTTATACTAAACACATGACATGGAATGACCATTCCGGCTAGAAAAAGATTCTACCATGAATGCTCATTCCATTCCATGTTGTTACTGTACCAAACGTAACCTAAGTAAGAACTCAAAGAATTTAATATAAAAAACTAACGTAGTTTGTGGGATTAGGGGCTATAATATATACACTTTAATTTTTTTTTTTTTGAGTGCTTCAAATTAGTTATGGGTAGTTGGGAGATATGAGAAAAATTTGCACAATTTAAAACTAGAAAATAAATAAGAATTAAATGGGTTGAGGGCAAAATCGGCAAATTATATAAATATCAAAACTAGGGTGTGGAAGCAGTCAAATATGGTGTGGAAATAGACATTCCCTTCATTTTTCTTATGATTTTATTTAAGAAGTAATTACACATGCCACCTTTGTACTTTACACGATTTGCATATGACTACCTTAAAGTTTTATTTTAACTTTTGACTACCCTATACTATGTCAGAAGGGGCCTATCCGTTACCAATAAAAAGATATGTAATTGATGTGTAATTGATATGTAATATAAAACGATATATGTAATCATGATGTATAGTTGTATATATTTGAGTATAATTATGATTGAATCATGCACATGTAATTTGATTATTTATGTAGGGTAAAATGTATATTAGTTGACTGATATAAAGTTATATCAATTGCAACTTAACAAAACCAATAAGGTGATGACACCTCATTTAAAATCACTATACCCACCCAAGTGAATTTGTGGGAGCGGAGCGACCCGTCCGAATCCATAATTTTAAATGAGATATCACTACTTTATTAGTGCAACTGATATACATTAAATTTATTTATATAACTACATAATTTATTTTATTTTATTGTGTACTTTATATTCTTTTCAATATATTATTTTCTTCCGCACTCCGGAAGTAATCTAGTATAAACATAATTCTATAAGGTTATGTTGACGTCACTTATCAATCAAATGGTGGGGTATGTGGGAATGGGGTCCTACTCGCGTACTAGTACAAATTTTCTCTTATTTAGTCCAATTACTAGCAAATCTGCCCTCCAAAAGTTCTCGAGTCCTTGTTAGGACCTGAGGAAAATATAGCGACACAAGAAAGAAAAAAATGGAGTAGTTAGTACTGTCTCAGCGCGAAAAAGGTTTCACATTTCCTTCCCCTCCTTCGATCACCAAAATCCTTCTCAAACATAGAAACCCTAGTTTCTTCATCTCAACTTCAGTGCAGCTTTCTATTTTCGAGGAAGAAGAGAAGCATTTTGCTCTCAAAACCCTAGAAACTTTCAGGAATCTCCCAATTCAGTATATTCCGGTGGCATTTTGTTTCCAGAGTTAGGGTTTTTGGTAATATCTGCTTCTTCGACTCTTCTGGTGCTACTTCCAGTACTCACCACCATGAGTCCCATTCAGAATTTCGACCAGCACTCCCGCCATCTCGTCGAGCCTGATCTGTGTAAGGACTCTTGCTGTATCTGCATGTTTTTTTGGCTTTGTACTTGGGTAGAATAAGTTCAATCTGTGTTATGAATTGCGACATTTTCTTTGTTAAATTTATGAGAAAATGCTCATGTTTTATGATTGTTTTACTTTTGGTGAAAGAAAAAAATAAGCCAGAAAAGTTACGCACTTGTTCAGTTCAGTTACGCTAGTTAAGGTGATATTGTAGTATATGTAATCATATTCATTTATTGTTGAATTTTCCTTGGCTTTCTCCAGACTGATATTTTAATGTATCTCTATTACTTATCTGTTAAGTTTCTATGGAGATGTTCTCATTTTTTGTTTATGATAAATGGGAAAGATTACTCAGCCAGAGGAATGGTTGTGTATCACTTCCTCTGTCTCAAATCGTCAAGGTTTCCAAGTGATAATGGTGAAGCTCCGCCAAGGAGAGCGCGGTAGATTCAAAATTCGAGGCACTGTTCTCGGATATAAGAGGTCTTAACCAAACCAGTGACCATCTAGGCCGTTGAAGTGCATGGCTCACATTTACAAGGCCAGTGTGAAAAGGCCGGAAGCCGTTATTGGTGCAAATGGGGAAAGGTCACAAGGCCTCTTGGTAACAGAGGTGACGTTCACCTGATTCCCGTAGAGGACACTTGGGTTGCAAACATGAATCCCCACTCTTTGACAAATCATATATAACATTTTGTACTGTGTAACTATACTAGCTAGCTGTACATGCATTGCTTCTGTTTACTAGTATAAGTTGAATGACTGTAGGATATCATACTGTTATGGAAAATTGGAAAGTTGCTTTATTATATTCTCTAATGTTCCAAAAAAAAAACTATTGTCCTAAAATGAGAGTCAACTTTCTTTTTAGGAAATTAGTTATGCATGAATTACCAATAATATACCTAAGATAAGTTAGTTAGAAACACTTGTGTTTAATACTCAAAATGCACATGGAGCATATAAGAGAAATTACAACATCTACCACCTTATCCTTAATTTCTGCAAAAAAAGGGAAAATGGATGTTCATATTGGAACGGAAGGAGTATGTTTTATTTTGCTTATATATATATTTTTTCTTCTCCTTTTCTTCTAATTTTTTTATCAGTTTTCTCACTAACCAAACAGACATTGCATATGCTATTTAGTTTCTCTCCTTTAAATAGGTAAACAAACTTGTATGCATTCTTGGCTCAGTTCAATAAGTTTGTTTTAATTTTAATTTTAATTTTTTTTTTGTTCAAACTTCTGAAACAGCAATTCAGACTAGGCTTCAGATGGCCATGGAGGTTAGAGACAGTCTGGAGATTGCCCACACAGCAGAATATTTGAATTTCCTGAAATGTTACTTCCGGGCATTCTCGGTGGTTCTTCTGCAGATTACAAAGCCACAATTTATTGATAATCCTGAGCACAAGCTTCGGAATATCATTGTGGAGATCCTCAATCGCCTTCCTCATAGTGAAGTACTCCGCCCCTTTGTTCAGGACCTCTTAAAGGTTGCCATGCAAGTACTCACCACAGACAATGAGGAGAATGGCTTAATTTGTATTCGCATTATATTTGATCTTTTGAGGAACTTCAGACCAACACTAGAAAATGAAGTGCAGCCTTTTTTGGACTTTGTTTGCAAGATTTATCAGAATTTCCGATTGACAGTTAGTCATTTTTTTGAAAATGGGGCAGCAGGCATAGAAGATGTTAAGCCTATGGATACTTCTCTGGATCAGTCAATTACTCCTGGGTATACTGCTGGGGGACAGCTTAACCCTAGTACCCGCTCCTTCAAGATAGTCACTGAGAGTCCACTTGTGGTCATGTTTCTGTTCCAGTTATATAGTCGGCTTGTTCAGACAAATATTCCACACTTATTGCCTTTGATGGTTGCTGCTATATCTGTTCCAGGTCCTGAAAAGGTTCCTCCTCATTTGAAGAACCATTTCATTGAGCTCAAGGGTGCACAAGTTAAGGTAAGTTTTTCTTGTTGGCCGTGAAATTGTTTCATTTAATTATGTTTTTCTCAATAAATCAGAATTCCGTTCAAGTAAATGTGTATAGAAGAGTTGTTTCTTTCCATCTTGCAAAGGGAGCAGCAAATATTGGAGTTGCATTAATGTTGTAAATATATGGTTTATGGTCACCTTATTAACTCAGTGTAACTAGTGCAGTAACCAAAACAAGCAAATTTAGATTCCATATAATAATTTAATAGTTGTATATTCTTTCCGAATAAATGCTATATTGACCATGTGCTATTTTTTGTTTTTATTATTTTATATTTTTTTGCAGACAGTTTCTTTCTTGACTTACTTGTTGAAGAGCTTTGCTGAATACATCAGGCCACATGAAGAAAGCATATGCAAAAGCATTGTAAATCTGCTTGTTACATGTTCTGATTCCGTATCCATCAGAAAGGTTGAAAGCCTTATATTTTTGTTCATTTTTTCATCATGGATCTGTGTTAATGATTGCTAATGAGACTTGCACATTCTGGAATCAGGAATTGCTAGTGGCCCTAAAGCATGTTCTTGGGACTGATTTCAAGAGAGGTTTATTTCCCTTGATTGACACACTATTGGAAGAAAGGTAATGCCTTTGACCAAAAAATTGAGTAAACAAAGGTTGTAGAAAAAATCATTTTTAAGTTCTTGGAGACAATCCTCTGATTTCTGTTTGTCAATCAATATCACGTTAAGTGGAATATGCAGCTAACATTGCCAAAGAATGGAGAAAGAAAGGCCTCTAAATGGCCTTATAAGTTATAAATGTTAAGGGACAATTTTTGTCCAAAAGAAGGGAAATTGGAATTTCATTGCATAATTAAGAATAAAGAGCAGAAGTGGTTTGAAATAATCATAATTTGATTGGATTTTTGACTAGGCACTTCATTCATGCAATATAGGAATAGGAGGTCTATTTGATGATCTAATCTGTACTCAATTTCTATGTGCTTTTGGAGAGCTCTTCTTATAACCTGGTGATCATATTATTAGATGGAAACCTGATACTATCTAGAGTTAGATGTCATTCTCATTCCGTAGTTTACTTGGAATGCATTTCTTCTGTATTGTTGTTTACCATCCTTGTTGAACCTTGAGCTTTGTTTGATGATCATTATAAGTTGAGATCTTATTGCCCATAAGGCGTACTGATCTGAAGGAAATTTATATACAATTTCTTTTGTTCATGTTCCATGCCAATATGCCATTTCGTAATTTTCCAGTCAAAGCTATTTGACTACTGACTATCTTTTCTTCCTAATTTGCCTTTATGCACCCTTTTAAGTGCGCTTACTTTCATGTGTGCATGTTCACTACCAACACTTTCTGGAAAGCTTGTTTTTTATTTTTTTTTTATTATTTTTTTTTTTATATAATATTTGAATTAATTTTGCTTTGTGATTTTTGCATTTTCTTACCTGCATAGATATGTTTGGCATTGAATCCCACTATTCTGTTTTCTCAAGTATCTGAATTGCATCTACATGTACCATTGTAGTTTAATGACATTTTACTTTCTTCTTAATTGCTATTAGTGTTCTAGTTGGAACTGGTCGCGCGTGCTTTGAGACATTGAGGCCGTTGGCTTATAGTCTATTGGCAGAAATAGTTCATCATGTTCGTGGGGATCTTTCCTTGTCACAGGTCATGCTTTGCTCAATTTTTTGATTTATTATTTTCTTTTCCTATTTTCATCTCCTCACAGATAATGATTCAGTATTTCTCTTTTCTCTAGTGGTTAAGACGTCAACCTTCATGGTGGTGGTATTTTGTTGTTGTATTGTTATTCTTTTATTTTTGGTTAACTATGTTTGGTTATTTCCGTTTGTTGCATATTACATGAAATGAACTCATTTTTCTGTCACATGGCTCTCTTCTTCTCTCCCATTCTATAGTTAATTGGATTTGATGACATATTCTGTAGGGTCACAAGTCATTAACCATTGGCATATTCACTGATGTACCTTGTAGCATTGAAAATATTAGATATGTTAAAATGACAGTGCAGTTATACTTACAGAGGATTACTAAACTACAAGGAGTAAGATTGATTTCATGCTAGAGAGAGAGACTAATAGGTCTTAGAAATTTGTGTCTTGTGTTGACTTATCTGATTGACTGATCCACAATTGAAACGATGAATTATAATTGTGGAATGAAATGATTGTATTTTACTGCTTGCCTTCTTGGAGATTGGATGGATATCAATGAAAAAGACAGTTACTTTTGAAGGAAGTGGTTGTGCTTGAGGTGGATCGCATTATCGTTAAGATGAACGACAGATCAAGAGAGAAGAAAGCATGAAAACTGGATTGTGTTTTAGTTTCTAGTATGAGCCTGTTGCTACCTTTTGGATACTTGGCAGTCTTGCTTATCAGTGTCATGCCTTGCATTTTACTGGAACTGGTTTTTGAGAATCAACATTAATAAGCATCATCATGATTCTTGTTTGTTGATGTTGGTGTATTTTCTTATGGGGCTGCTACCATCCACTGTCATTCTTAATTTGCTTTCTAGTAGCTGACACTTCTATTATCCTGCAGTTATCACGGATTATCTACTTGTTCTCAAGTAACATGCATGATGCTTCATTGTCTCTCAGCATTCATACAACTTGTGCTCGGTTGATGCTGAATTTGGTGTGTATGCTCTATTTTATAGATGATATGTTATGTTAGGTTTGCTGTAGTTTATTTTTTCAGTATGTCTATGACTAACTAACCATTCAATCTTTGGTAAGTAATATATTGGCTGAGTTCACTGGTATCATTTTGTTGGTTTTAGGTGGAACCAATTTTTGAGAAGGGTGTTGACCAGCCATCTATGGATGAAGCACGGATTTTATTGGTTTGACTTTAATTTTAGCATACTGTTATATGCACTTAAGTTGGTGGATTTCTGATATTATAGTTGCAATGAGCCACTGACTTATTGTATTTCTCAACAGGGGCGAATATTAGATGCTTTTGTTGGGAAATTTAGCACTTTTAAGCGAACCATTCCTCAGGTAGTCAACATTAACTCAACAACGGGTTACTCTATGCGTTAATCTCATATCTAGCATTATTTGTGGTTATGTTGACTTGCTTTGTACATAATGCTTTAATGGTGCTTGATTTATAAGGACAATTTTTTATATTGTATTTTGAAGAAACTCAATTCCATGGTTGGATTGTGTTGGCTTTCCATGATAAATCATGTGATTTGATTATGTAATTAATTGTTGGGTTCAATAGAGGATATTTTTGGATTAACAAAATTATTAGAGTAATTCTTTTAATTTGTTTCTTACCATGTTTATTTCCTACAGTAATTATATATGTGTTCATTACATTTTACACATTTAGTTAGTGAATGCATATTCAGTCCTCTGGGCTTTTGGGGTGTGAACGTAGATCTTATGGCCGAGCCACGTATCTTCTTGTGTTCACTTTCATCACTATATTTATCTTTCTTCCCCATATTATTGGTCCTATATTTTAACACATTATTTACCTTGGTCTTTACTTATAAATGTGGTTGGCATTCAACATAGGTCATGGGATATCATTATTTTATATGTTAAGACTTCTGCAGTTACATGACATAATGAAGACTCATTTAGAGCTTTTACTGTTTGTGCTCTCCAGAAGTGTTTATCTTCATAATTTAGTGTTTTCCCATTCTGGTATGTGATTAAAAATTGGAATTCCAAATAATAAGAGAGATCCATGTTGTGTCGTTGTATATTACTGGACTTCACACAAAGATATGATAATACTCAGCTTAACAAAAAAGTGAGCATTCGATAAAAGAGAGTGGAGTGAGTAGGATGATTCCAAAGAGTATTCAATGGCGGGAGCCCACTGCCAGAAGAAGGGTAGGGATACTTTTTAGTTTGTGTTGTTAAATATTAGAGATCATCGATTCTGACTAGCCTAATAATTTTTAGAATTAAACTCAATAGTTTTTTTAATTAAATTCAAAGGTGTTTCTTTTTAATAAATTGCCGGTACATTTAGATTTTATTATAAAAATTAGCTATATCTCAAATGAATGTGAACAACATTGCTCATAAAAAAGAAGAAGTACAAAACACACACAAGCAAAAAATGATATATATTTAATGGTGATTACAGTGTAAATCAGTTGTGTAAAAATCAATAAGTGAGACAATACTATTGAAATAGTTTGATTTTGATTTTCCTTTAAGATTGGTTTTACTCTTAGTTGGAAATTGAAAAAGGAAATTATTTAATAACCAATTCCAAGTTGAGAAATATAATAATTTAGTAAAATTGAATTAGACTACTATTTATATTTGAATGCATACTGTATAAAGAATTTATTATACTTATTTTCTTCTCAGTGACATTTATGTTTGATTTGATTTTGTTTCAATATTTAAAGAAGTTAAATGAAATCATTTATATTCAAATTCTTCAATTTCATACTATAAATTATTATCAAAACAAAGTAAAAATGTGATCATAAAAATAGAAACAATGAAAGAGAAGCAAAACAAATACATCATAAGAACCGAAAGATGAAGAGATAAGAGAAAAAAAAAAAAAATCAACTCATAATCATTGAAGCAACAAAAGAGAGATCCAAATAGAAAGCGACAATAAATAAATAAATTAATTAAAGCACAGATGTAAAAATATAAAAAGAAAAAAAAATCATCGGAGAAGGGCGCTGAATAGTGGCCCCAAATAAATTATCTAAGGACCCGCACCATTGAGCTATGGGCCCAGTCCTAGTTTTAGTGTCATATGAATAGTACTAAATGATTTTGAGAGGGATGGGGTAGGCAACTGCCTACCACAACCTACCCCCAACTAAGCTAATGGATGTTGTTATTGTAATTGGACCTCTTACTTATCCAAACTTGTGGTATGCCTTGTTAGATTTACATGATTCTTGATTACTTTATGTATCGAAGTTGACATGTCAGACTAATAGGTATATGCTTAGGTTGTTATGATTGCTTAGCTAGTTGTCCTTGGAACGCCTAATCTTTGTATATAAAGATAAGAGTGCTGATATGATTCTGTACCTCCATTTTAGTGGCTCTTCTGTTCACTTTATTCAGCCAGTTTCGTTGTTTTTTGTGTCATGTTATTTTGTTTCCACATTTATTTTTGTGCTTTATTGGTGATAGCTATTGGAGGAGGGCGAGGATGGAAAAGATCGTGCTACTCTAAGATCAAAGCTTGAACTTCCTGTACAGGTTATTATGGAAACTTTCTATAAATTTACATGTTATCGGTGTTTATTATTTCTATCTTGTGTTGTGTTCGAGTTGTTGCAGTTGCCCATTTGAATAAGGTTTCGGCCTATTCTATTTGGTGCTTTAGTGTGTGTATTTTAATATCTTTTTTGTTGATTGTGTTGAATTTAGAATGTGCTGGATAAATGTAGGCTTACCTCATGGAATTGATTAGTATTGAGTTGTTTCAGTTGCCTGTTTAAATTAGATTTCTTTCTATTTTATTTGGTGCTTTAGTGTGTGTATTTTCATATTACTTCAGTTGATATGTGTTGAATTTTGAATAAATGTAGGCTTAACTCATTGGATTGATTACTACTAATACCACTACTACTAATTTCGACCCGAAATCAACTTATAATCAAATGGAACCTCATAAATAACTTAACACAAAATCAAAATCAACTAAAGCCAAACCCAAAGGCGAAAACCTTACAAAAATCAAAGTAGAAAGAGAGAGAGTTGCTGCCAGCAACAACCAGCAATGGGTGTGCAGTACAGTCACCACGAAATAGAGAGAATGAGAGATCAAGGGGAAGAAGAAAGAGGAGAAGGAGGATGGCCAGCAAGGGAGCAGTATCAGTTGTTAAAGCAACAAGGAGAGAGAGAAGAAGAGAGGAGGAGAAAATGGAAAGGGAAGATGGGCAACAGGATGCTGGCGAGGGAGCAGTGGTGGGGATGATGGTTGGCTCAAGTCTGACGTAGAACGTGAGTTCTAGCAAAACTCTAAAAGAAAGAATTGACTTTTTCTAAGGAGTAAATTATTGATTAGAAGGAAAGGGAAAACGAAATATCTGAGGGATAAATTTGCTATCGGAGCCCTTGGTTTAGTTCTTAATAAACAATAAATGATACTATTAATGAATAATGATCTGGAGATGCAAATCTGCCAGCCAAAGGTTCAGGCGGTTGGAATATTTCTAAAATTAGTTATGCTATGTGCCAGCAGCAAGGAGAAACAGAGAGAAGTGCAAGAGAGATGAAATCTGGACTAGAGAAAATAAAGGGATTTTTTTTAATTAATAATAAAGTTGAATGGTACACTAGAAATTTCATAAATATGGTAGTTACATGTGCATATTATCAAAGAAAATGGTATGAGGAAAGAAAATGGAATATTCCGTTAAATTTAATTGATAGTAAGTTTGGGGGTTAATGTCATAGTAGTTAATTGTCATTGAAAATAACTTAGTGTGGTTATATGTTTATGGGCAATAGCTAGGGTGGCCTAATGTCATTACCCCTTATTATTGTATATTGGTTTTATACTGTCAACTATTATATGTTTCTCTTGGAATTTATAAGTTTTTTGTAAAGGAATATGAAATCAAGCTATAAGTTATTGTTTCATCTTTGTAATTGCTCAGGTTTTCATAATCTCATTTAACATTATTAAACTATATTTCTAAATACTTTTTTTCTTTTTTCTGAAGCATGGGTTGACCCTTATTTTGGACATTTGAATGCCATATATTTACATTTAGAATGTTTCAGAATTGAATACAAATTAGAGCTGAATGATGAATCTACTATCCAGGTAAGGTAGATTATGGATATGGTGTCATTTTTGACTAGATCATCGGATCTTGTTGCTTATGTGTTAGCTTTTGACTTTTATGTGTTTGTGTTGGTGCATATACCATCCAAGTGAGGTAACTAATGAAGATCTTTTTTTACTAGGTCATTGCCCATTGGAACTTGCTGCCTATGTGTTAGCTTTGAACTTTTATGTGTTTGTATTTTGTGTATTGTTGATCAATATAATAGTTTCATGGGCTTTAAATGTTTTCACATGAATATTTCAAATTACTGCATGTTTTGGTGGATTATATATTTATATTGCCCCAGTAGCAATATGTGTTTTCCTACAATTTAAATTATTTGACAAAGTTATAGGAAGCTATCTTTATTTTCTCTCTCTTCTGCATCATAATATATTCCTTGTGTATCCATTTGGTTCCCCTTACTAAAGCCACTTCATTATGTCTTGTTCTCTGTTTCTTTCTTTGATTTTGACATGTGATCGGGCTGCAGGCAGTTTTGAATTTGCAAGTCCCTGTGGAACATTCAAAGGAAGTTAGTGATTGTAAGCATCTGATTAAGACCTTGGTCATGGGTAATTCATCTTTTCCTTGATTAATTATTCATTTTTTGATGTATATTAAGACGTTCTACGGGATCATGTGTTGAATGTCCAAGTGTCACATTTGTATACATTGGTTAATTTGTTTCTTATGCCGAAGGACAACTGTTTGTATGTATTGTTAGGAATGAAGACTATCATTTGGAGCATCACACATGCACATGTGCCCCGGTCACAGGTTTTCATTCTCTTATCTGATTATTTTCACATCTATACATGAGACTTATGAACATTGTTCTCTTATATCATCTTTCCAAATGTATAGGTTTCTCCTTCCACGCAAGGAACGCATCCGCAAGTGCTTGTTTCGTCATCATCTAATCTGCCAGCAGCTCAATCATTCAAAGGGTTAAGAGAAGACGAGGTACTTAGGATATTTCGGAATGTGGTGCTGCATATTGTCATCATCTAACTTTATTTTTGATAGGTATGGAAAGCCTGTGGAGTTTTACGAAGTGGTGTGCATTGCTTGGCTCTCTTTAAGGAGAAGGAGGAGGAGAGGGAAATGGTCCATCTATTTTCTCAGATTTTGGCTATAATGGAACCTCGAGATCTCATGGACATGTTCTCGTTGTGTATGCCGGAGCTTTTTGAGTGCATGATCAATAACACTCAACTTGTACATATATTTTCTACTCTCTTGCAAGCAGCTAAGGTATACCGTCCATTTGCGGACGTTCTAGTTAATTTCCTTGTAAGCAACAAACTTGATGCTCTGAAACATCCAGATTCACCTGCAGCAAAATTGGTCTTGCATCTTTTTCGCTTTATATTTGGTGCTGTACCAAAGGCTCCTGCAGATTTTGAACGTATTTTACAACCTCATGTTCCTGTTATTATGGATGTCTGCATGAAGAATGCTACTGAAGTTGAAAGGCCTCTCGGTTATTTGCAACTTCTGCGTACAATGTTTCGAGCTCTTGCCGGATGCAAATTTGAACTTCTACTGCGGGATCTTATTCCAACCTTGCAACCCTGCCTAAATATGTTACTAGCCATGCTAGAAGGTCCTAATGGGGAAGACATGAGAGATCTTTTATTGGAGCTATGTTTGACATTGCCTGCACGATTAAGTTCTTTGTTACCATATCTTCCTCGTTTAATGAAACCTCTTGTATTGTGTCTTAAGGGGAGCGATGACCTAGTAAGTTTGGGTCTAAGAACACTTGAGTTTTGGGTAGATAGTTTAAATCCTGATTTCCTGGAACCCAGCATGGCCAATGTTATGTCGGAGGTGATTTTGGCCTTATGGTCTCACCTGAGGCCTGCACCCTATCCTTGGGGTGGAAAGACTTTGCAACTCCTTGGTAAGTTAGGGGGTCGTAACCGACGCTTTCTCAAAGAGCCCCTTGCACTTGAGTGTAAGGAGAACCCTGAGCATGGGCTTCGCTTGATTCTTACATTTGAGCCGTCTACCCCTTTTTTAGTACCTCTGGATCGATGTATAAATCTTGCTGTGGCAGCTGTACTGCAGAAAAGTCCAGACATGGATGCTTTCTATCGAAAGCAGGCTCTTAAGTTCCTTCGTGTATGCTTATCGTCTCAACTAAATTTGCCAGGAAATGTTACTGATGAGGGATACACACCTAAACAATTGTCAAATTTGTTAGTTTCTACTGTGGATTCTTCTTTTTGCAGATCTGAGACGTCAGATACGAAGGTTGGTTCACTACTAGTGATTTTTCTTTCTTGTTTTGAAGTTACTGATGCCTCAGATCATACCCCATGAACAAGTCATCATGTCATGGATCTCTGTTTTAGGTTTTTCATAAATTGATTAATTTTATTGTCAAAGAAATTTAGTTGTTTAAAGTCTTCTTTTTGTTTGTGTTTCTTTTATTTCATTACCTCTCGCTATCCTTGGATGGAAGACTACTATCCATATCACAGTTGTTATTTACTACACCTGTGAGAATTATTTGGTTATCACTTCACGTATGATAAACTCTACTGACTTGAATATTTACATGTGAAAGCATTACAATTTTTATATTTTTTTGTACTTTTTTTTTCGGGCTTCATGGATTGCAAATTGCGAGTGTAAAATTTCTTTCAGTTGCTTCTCTGTTGTTTTGATTTGTGCCTTTCCTAATTCATCATGTATATTTATAGTAATATGTGCTGCCACATCATTAACTTTTGGTGCTTCACTACTGCAGGAGGATTTGGGTGTAAAGACGAAAACGCAGCTTATGGCAGAGAAGTCTGTTTTTAAGATTATGTTAATGACCGTTATAGCTGCCAGTGCAGAACCAGATCTTCATGACCCCAAGGATGATTTTATCATCAATGTTTGCCGACATTTTGCTATGATGTTTCATGTTGATCAATCCTCAAGTAATACTTCAGTTGGAACTGCTACAATTGGAGGACCTATGGTTTCAACAAATGTTAGTGTCAATATAAGGGCAAAGCATAATAGCTCTAATCTGAAAGAATTGGACCCATTAATATTTTTAGATGCTTTGGTTGATGTGCTGGCAGATGAAAATAGGCTCCATGCCAAAGCTGCTCTCAATGCTTTGAATGTATTTGCTGAAACACTTTTGTTTTTAGCACGTGCTAAACATGCTGATGTTCTGATGTCAAGAGGAGGCCCAGGTACTCCTATGATTGTCTCTAGCCCATCAATGAACCCTGTCTATTCACCCCCTCCGAGTGTTCGCATACCTGTTTTTGAGCAGCTTCTACCCCGCCTTTTACATTGTTGCTTTGGAAGTTCATGGCAAGCACAGATGGGAGGTGTTTTGGGACTTGGTGCTTTGGTTGGAAAGGTCACTGTTGAAACCTTGTGCCATTTTCAAGTAAGAATAGTTCGCGGTCTGATATATGTTCTTAAACGGCTTCCGCTTTATGCTAACAAAGAGCAGGAAGAGACAAGTCAAGTGCTTACGCAAGTTCTTCGTGTGGTAAATAATGTTGATGAAGCAAATAGTGAGCCCCGCAGGCAAAGCTTTCAAGGAGTCATTGAGTTTCTTGCTTCAGAGTTGTTTAACCCCAATGCATCTATTATCGTGAGAAAGAATGTGCAGTCATGTTTGGCACTTTTGGCCAGTAGGACTGGTAGTGAGGTATCTGAGCTGCTAGAACCTTTGTATCAACCAATGCTTCAGCCTCTAATTATGCGACCCCTTCGATCAAAGACTGTTGATCAACAGGTAAACCATATTGCTAGTTGTCATTTGGATTTTTTTTTTCTATGTTTGCTAACTTAAAGAGGTCACATGTAGGTTGGTACAGTTACTGCTTTAAATTTCTGCCTGGCCTTGAGGCCTCCTCTTCTCAAGTTGACTCAAGAATTAGTTAATTTCCTGCAAGAAGCGCTACAAATCGCTGAAGCTGATGAAACTGTATGGGTTGTGAAGTTTATGAACCCCAAAGTTGCCACATCGTTGAATAAACTTCGAACAGCTTGCATTGAGCTACTCTGTACTACAATGGCATGGGCAGATTTTAAAACACCTAATCATTCTGAGTTGCGTGCGAAGATCATCTCCATGTTTTTCAAGTCTTTGACTTGTAAGACACCAGAAATTGTTGCTGTTGCAAAGGAGGGCCTACGACAGGTGCGTTTCCAGTTTTTGTAGGTTTATTTTTAACCATATGATTGCTTATCCAAGATTGCCAGTTACAACTTAAGATTCAGTTTCCTGCTACCGTTCTTTGAATTGTTTTATATGCTATCGTCCTCTGGAGCTTATTATGCTATTTTAATTGATTTCTTATCTAGGTTATCAATCAACAACGAATGCCCAAAGAATTGTTGCAGAGCAGTCTCAGGCCTATACTAGTAAATTTGGCTCATACAAAAAATCTCAGCATGCCACTTCTGCAAGGCCTGGCTCGTCTGCTTGAACTTTTGTCCAATTGGTTTAATGTTACCTTGGGGGGCAAATTGTTAGAACACCTGAAGAAGTGGTTGGAACCAGAAAAACTTGCACAGAGTCAGAAGTCATGGAAAGCTGGTGAGGAACCCAAAATTGCTGCAGGTAATTCAGTCTGTTTTCCTTGACTTGCATTCAGAATTGCTCATCCTTGTGATACATCAAAATTAAATGGAAGATTTTTCTCATCATTTACTTACATTTCTTGCAGCAATTATCGAGCTTTTTCACCTTCTTCCCCAAGCTGCATCTAAGTTTCTCGATGAACTGGTATCCTTAACTATTGATTTGGAAGGTGCTCTTTCTCCAGGACAAGTGTATAGTGAAATAAACAGTCCATATCGTCTCCCACTTACAAAATTCTTAAATCGATATGCAACACATGCTGTTGATTATTTTCTTGCTCGATTAAATGAACCAAGATACTTCAGGCGGTAAGTTTAAGGATCTGGGATGAAGTTTAAATTGTCTTAAAAAATGTGCGACAATCACTCTTCTTTGTCTGCTATTAAATGCAGGTTTATGTATATAATAAGATCAGATGCTGGGCAGCCTTTGAGAGATGAGCTTGCAAAATCACCACAGAAGATACTCGCGCGTGCCTTTTCTGAATTTTTGCCGAAATCTGATGTTTCTGGGACTTCAACCCCACCTGTGGCTTCAGCGGGTGATGATGGCCTTGCTACTCCACCTGAGAGTTCCAACCCCCCGTCAGCAACCTCTGTTGCACCTTCAGATGCTTATTTTCAAGGACTTGCACTTGTTAAGACTTTGGTCAAACTAATACCTGGATGGTTGCAGAGTAATCGAGTCGTGTTTGACACCTTGGTACTTGTTTGGAAGTCACCCACTAGAATAACCCGTTTGCAAAATGAACAAGAGCTAAACTTAGTGCAAGTAAGTTCTTTTAATATACATTATTTTTGCCTGACTCATTTCTATTTGAATATAGATAGTTCTCAACATATTTGGCATTCTCTATGTTCACTTTCAAAGATGAGGATAGGTTTTGTGATATTTGCTTGATTGTAAACATCCTTATGTTTTTCTAGAAATATTGTGTGCTGAAATTGCTAGTGATGTTGGTTCTCTTTGTTATAAAAGAAAGGGATATGATTTGAGATTTAGGCTTGAATGGTAAATTCCATCTGATTCCCTGCAACTATTGTTTTTTGAAATTGCTATTTATGTCAGAGCTCTTTGGTTGGATTCA
Source organism: Pelargonium myrrhifolium (assembly GCA_036897405.1). Classification (NCBI taxonomy): domain Eukaryota; kingdom Viridiplantae; phylum Streptophyta; class Magnoliopsida; order Geraniales; family Geraniaceae; genus Pelargonium; species Pelargonium myrrhifolium. Next base: position 16,454 of record JAYMTK010000329.1, read on the forward strand.
ACAAAGGTCTGATATTTTCAATAGATTTTGTTTTGGAGTTTGTACTCAAAATTTATTCTTTGTTTGAATTTCGTTGTGAAGTGATTTATCAATTATTTTTCCAGTTTGTCTCTATAATAGGACCACCGCTCTTTTAAGTAAAAACCTTTTCTTGCATTTCTTTTTCGATACCAAAAAAACTATTTATGTTATTTTAGCATGCTTTTACATGGCTAATGTTTATATTGTTGAAGTTTCCCTCATTTAAATTGTCCTCCTCCCGTCCAAGAATGTATGTCCACTTTCCAATTTCAGTGAAGACTAAGGATGAGCTAGTTGGAATTAGGCTTTCCTGTTATACCACCCAATTTTCTTTTACTGTAACAAACTCAAAGAGTTCTAGGTAATTCATCTTAGGGATTTAGGTAATTCATGCATAACTAACCAAAATAGAAAGTGACACTTATTTTAGGTGAATTTTATATAGAGAAAGTGGACACTCATTTTGGTACAGGGGGAGTATGCAATTATTTCATATGCTTCTTGTGCTCTACTTGAAATTCCGTGCAACATAGTTGTCTGGAAAAAAAAGAAGGTAAAATTAGGAAAATGAGCACAGTGTATCTATCTAGTAATGAGCAACAAAGACACAATTTTACTGGAGTATAAAATATATTGTCAATCCTTAAATCGGTTTTTGTGAAACATCTCATGCTTTGTGATCATGAACACTTGGACTTTCTATGCATATCTATTACACATGTCATTAAATAAAAACTAATTACACATTTGGCCCTAATTTATTAATGCATTACTATATTACTACCATTTTCTTCTGGAGCAAGCAAAGTGCTTCATCCTGTCTTTTTTAATTGTTGGTTTGGGCACAATAACATTCAATAATTTAAGAGGTCAAGATCCTCCGGGCAAATTTTCTTATAAAAATGGTTTTCTCTGTTGGGTATTTGCTTACCTGAGATGTGAGTAAAAACATGCTGTAGCTTATTTGATTCAATTGAATGCTTTCAGATACGTTCTTCTTGTACCCAAGACCTTCCCCTTTTGTGTTGGGGAGTGCATTGATGCTATGGTTTTTCCTGAAATTTATGTTTATTCAAAAAATGACTGTAGATTGTTCCAAGCTACGAGATAAAATTCCATTGGGTTCGAGTGCCCATTAGTTTGATTTTCTGAAATAATTTGAATTTAATGTTCAATTTGGTTTCTTACACCTTTATGTTTGAATAATATAGATAAGAAACTTGCCTATCATGGTGTGCCTGTGTTTGTACTTTCATGGACTATCCTGTTGTATTTTTAGAAGAAAAATCTTTTCAATTAGTGTTCTGCTATCTTATCTTTTGACTATAAATTCTCAAATGCAGGTGAAAGAAAGCAAATGGCTTGTCAAATGCTTTTTGAATTATTTACGGCATGAGAAAACCGAAGTGAATGTTCTCTTTGATATACTCTCCATCTTCTTGTATCACACTCGCATTGATTATACCTTTTTGAAGGAGTTTTACATTATAGAGGTACTTTCTTGATATTTTCACATAATTGTCGCCTTGTCCCCTCACTGACTCTTTCAAATCAATCATTTTACCTGTTGTATCCTTTATTTCAGGTTGCCGAGGGATATCCACCGAATATGAAGATAACACTTCTTATGCATTTTTTGAACCTCTTCCAGTCAAAACAGCTTGGTCATGACCATTTGGTGGTTGTGATGCAAATACTCATTCTTCCAATGCTGGCTCATGCATTTCAAAATGGCCAAAGTTGGGAGGTGGTTGATCCTGCTATAATAAAAACAATTGTTGATAAACTTCTTGATCCTCCAGAAGAGGTGGGGATTTACATATAGATTTGTTTTTGTGACATTTGATGTTGGGTCTCCAACTTATTGACCCCCATTACGTTTTGATTGCAATTGTAATTTATTTGAGCCTCTTTGACAGGTATCTGCTGAATATGATGAACCCTTGAGGATAGAGCTTTTGCAGCTTGCCACCTTACTTCTCAAGTATCTTCAGAATGACCTTGTTCATCATAGAAAAGAACTTATCAAGTTTGGCTGGAATCATTTGAAACGGGAGGACAGTGCAAGTAAGCAATGGGCCTTTGTCAATGTTTGCCATTTCTTGGAGGCCTATCAGGCTCCAGAAAAAATCATACTCCAGGTATTTTTATTGGTTTCCTATTGCAAGTAATAATATATGATATGTGAACGTAATGTTTCACATAGTGCAAGTTTTTAATTTCATCAACTATCAACATTGATTGATTGGTATGAAACATATAGTTATCTAGAAGGATTGTACAAGATCAAATATTGTTAAAGTCTCTAGAGTTGTCCCTATCTTAGTGTGCAGCTACGCGGTTTATGGATTCATGTTACTTTAAAATCTAGTAACTGAGTATCTTTATAATAATGTTTGAATATTCATTTTTTAAACACAAGCCTTTCTATTAATGCATGTACAGTATGTGGTTTTACCATTATATTTCTATGCAATAATGAAAGCTATCGTGATGTCTGTTTTCGGATGCAGGTTTTTGTTGCGCTTCTTAGGACTTGCCAGCCAGAAAACAAGATGTTGGTCAAGCAGGCACTGGACATACTGATGCCGGCACTACCACGGAGGTTGCCTCCTGGTGATTGTCGTATGCCTATTTGGATACGATATACAAAAAAAATTCTGGTCGAGGAAGGTCATTCAATTCCTAATTTGATTCACATTTTCCAGCTTATTGTTCGCCATTCAGATCTCTTCTACAGCTGCAGAGCACAGTTTGTACCTCAGATGGTGAATTCTCTCAGTCGCCTTGGATTGCCGTATAATACTACAATAGAAAACAGGCGTCTAGCTATTGAACTTGCTGGGTTAGTGGTTGGTTGGGAAAGGCAAAGGCAAAACGAAATGAAAGTTGGTAGTGATGATGTCCGTAGCCAGACCAACGATGGGTTTAATCCTGGTCCTGCTGGTTCAGATCCGAAGCGACCTACTGATGGATCTTCTTTCCCTGAAGATCCAAGCAAGCGAGTGAAGGTTGAACCTGGCCTTCAATCCCTGTGTATCATGTCCCCTGGTTGTGCCTCATCCATCCCTAATATTGAAACCCCTGGATCTGCTGGCCAACCAGATGAAGAATTCAAGCCCAATGCTGCCATGGAAGAGATGATTATCAACTTTCTCATTAGAGTGAGATTGGTTTAACTTTCAATATCATATGCACTCAAAGTTGAAGCTTAACTTTGTGCTGAAATCATATGCTTGATTATTGTCTGTGTGCGAAGTTATACCAAATCATGCATTATAGGCTTACATTTAACTTGGCTTTCTGGGAACAGGTTGCTTTGGTTATAGAGCCCAAGGACAAAGAAGCCAGCACTATGTACAAACAAGCTTTGGAGTTGCTATCACAGGCTCTGGAAGTGTGGCCAAATGCCAATGTCAAGTTTAATTATCTTGAAAAGCTACTGAGCAGCATCCAACCATCTCAGTCGAAGGATCCATCCACGGCTCTGGCACAGGGCTTGGATGTGATGAACAAGGTTTTGGAGAAGCAGCCACACTTGTTCATTCGAAATAACATCAACCAGATTTCTCAAGTACACTCATGCCTTATCATGTAGTTACTATTATTTTTTATTTGGTTATGTTTAATGCCTTGAATATCTTTATTGATCTTTTTATTTCTTTTGCAGATCCTTGAACCTTGTTTTAAATATAAAATGCTGGATACTGGAAAGTCACTTTGCTCCCTTTTGAAGATGGTATTTATTGCTTTTCCTCTTGAAAGTGCAGATACACCACAAGATGTGAAATTACTATATCAGAAGGTTGACGAGTTGATACAGAAGCATATTAATTCCGTCACAGCTCCTCAGACTACGAGTGAAGATAATGCTGCAAATTCAATTAGTTTTGTGCTGCTTGTCATTAAAACCTTGACAGAGGTTCACAAGAACTTTATCGATCCATTCATTTTGGTTCGTATCCTCCAGCGCCTGGCACGTGATATGGGAGCATCAGCAAGCTCTCATGTGAGACAAGTATGTATAATTTGTTTGATTGATACCTTTTCTGTTCGCATGTTTGTCACTGTTAAAGTATCACGTTTTGAAAATATGTGAAGTTTGAGATCACTTGATATACTAGTTGGACCCTCCACCTAATAGCTAAATCTTTGGGTTGGAGTAAGATTTGATATGTTATCATAGGTGGTTTTGTCTTGGCCTAGTCACCAATTTGTATTCCCTCCCTGTTAATTCTTGGTCTACTTAACAAGCTTGATGTGTTGTCCGGCCTGCACATGAGGGGGATTAGAAGTATCCGACTTTGAAAAAAATGGGAAGTTTGAGACCACTTGATTTACTTGTTGGGTCTTCCACTTAATAATTTAAGCTTTTTGGTCGGAGTAAACTTTAAAACCCACATTTTTTTTATTAATGTAAAGATTTTTTTCACGAAAAAGAAAAGAAAAAACCCAAGATATTATTTTATCCATCAATAGATTTTGTATGCAGTACTGCTTGTTTTACATGGGTATTTTTTTAGGGATAATTGCGCATGAACCCCCTGTACTTTACACGTTTTGAACATGAATACCCTAAAGTTTTATTTTAACTTTTGACTACCCTGTACTTTACACGTTTTGCACGTGAATTTGCTTGACTTTTGATTTTTGAGTTTTTCGGCGGGTTTTTTAAAATTACTGCAAGCCTATGAAGAATTTCCGCGAGTTTTTGCAGTTTTCGCTGATAATAGGTTGCCGAAAACTTCAAACATTCGTGTGTTATTGAATGTTGAAGAAGAACAAAATGAACAATTCTGAAAAAATTTAGGTTATGTGCATGATACATGATTAAAAAAAGGGGAATATTATGTTAAAAAATTGAATATTTCGTGACGGAGAAGCCCCTCGGCATAGTACAGGGTAGTCAAAAGTTAGAATAAAACTTTAGGGTATTCATGTGAAAAACTTGTAAAGTACGGGGGGTTAATGCGCAATTACCCCTTGTTTTTAAGTTTGTTTACATCTCCGAAAAGAGTGGTGATGTTGGGAGGGAAAGGGAAAGGAGTGGTGAGTTCGAAGGTGGATGTGTGCAAGGATTTGAGTGTGGTTGAAGAGGTTGGGACTAGGAAGGTTGCTTTTGAAGAGTTGTGAGGATTTGCTCAAAGCAATCAAACGATATTGTAAAACAAAATAAGAAAAATAAAACTCATCTACAAACTTCTTTACCATCATTTTCATTTGGGGATTGTTAGATTTGTAGTACTAACAATACAAATCTAGCACACCTGTTTTTATCATCATCTACAAATTGCTTTACCATCACTTACATGACACACCTTTTAAGAATGCATCACACACCTATTCAGAATGCATCACACACTTATACAAGACCATAAAACTCCCAAAGCTTAAAATTCACAAAATATGAAATTTCCATTGACTAGTAACATCAATAAAAGTTATGATTTTCCATGTTCATAACCCAAAAGCAAACCAAGTTCTAGCTAGACAAATCCAAAAACAAACCAAGTTCAAAAATCATAATCCATGTTGTAACTAGACAAGTACAAAAAATAGCATCTATGTTCTAATTAAACAACTTCAAAAACCAACATCCATCTTCCTATCTTTTGTCTTCACTTTTTCTTCTTCAATCCCACCAAGGTGTTAACCTAAGACTTCAAATACTTAGCTTGAAACTCATTCAACACTTCATCTGTGGATCGAGTTGCAAATCCTGTAACAAAATGTTCATAAACAGCTTGTATTAGAGACATGTATTTGCTTACTTTGTAAATATGACACAATCTAACAAAGATAATTGCAGAAACAAACACAAGGCAAAGGCAAAGGCAACAACATAGGGAAGCTGAGAGGGAGACCAAGAAAAGATAGGCCAAATGAGGTTTGTGTTTTATTTTCAAACAAAATGGTTTCTCCTATGTGAGTTCTGTGTCCATCTATACATAAATAAGTACTGTCATATATGTGTGCAGGGTCTTCAACCACCAACACCAATCCACCATGAAGCAGCACATAAAGTGCAAACAAAAGCTCAAGCTCAAAATGAAGTGCAACGTGAGGCTCAAACTGAATAGCAAAGTCAACAAGTGCCAAGTACACAAGTGCCAAGTCAACAAGTGCCAACGAAGAGGCCTCGGATACCAAAGCTTTCACCATACAGAGCAAAGAGAACAAAATACGTGGCAAGTCAAGGGGTAACTGTTAAACTACATCAAAGTCTTTAACTCAGTATTTGTTTGTTTGTTGTCTATTTTCATCATACATGGCTTTAAATTTACTCATTCTATACTAACTTCTATATTAATAGGCTTGATGTCAACAAGATGGAGGTAGTGAGGGACAAGTAATCCCTGAATATGTGGAAAATGCATCAGGAATGAGGATTGTTTATGGGATAAGGTTCTATCTCTTATTTTTAGACCTCATTATGAGTCAGGTTTATTCTAAGAAACGATGATGAAATAGTGAAGCCTCAAAGGAACAGATAGATCAATACAGTTAAGGTCAATGCAAGATGATGAAATTCTGAACTGAATTGAACTAATCAGAGTAATGTTCACAATATATCAATAATGAAACTCATTTTACCTTTTGACGATCCGAAGTAAAGCAAAAATCATTGCCAAAATAGTATAGGAAATGGTCCATGAACCATCGCCATGTTGCATAGCACTCATTCTCCACAACTGCATATGCTAGAACGATGCAATTATTGTTGCCATCGTTGCATGTAGCAGTAAACAGAATACCACCGTATGGGCCTTTGAGGAATGTACCGTCCAACCCCACAACTTTCCTACACCCATTAATGAAACCATCTCTCGCTGCCTCAAAGGAACATAATATACTTTGTAAGAAAACCCGGTCATCCTTGGCATTCAACACCTCGAACTTGAGCCTAACACAATCATGATCATTGTTTGCTTTAATCAAAGCATTGTAGCTGATGAGACTATTTTTTCTAAGTCCCAGTCAAGAGGTTGATATGTCGTCGTGTTCTTGTCTTCTTGTCCAGTTGACAAGGAGGCAAGCTAGTGGGCCTGGCCTGGTCTTCAAATGAATCCTCTCAAGTATGGTAGAGCAGGGCCTGGGTCCAACTAATACCTAGGGGCATGCGAGCAAAGAACACCGTTAAGAGAGAATCCCGGATGTGGTTTCGGGATTTCGCCTCCGGCGTAAGAATAAGATTCTTTCCCACAAACAGGTTTGTAAAGTTATCAACTGGTGTTTCATGATTAAATCAGTTTATGACTGAAATAATCAGTGATGAACATAAAGAACACGCGAAGAACACGAAGAAAAGTTGAGAGAGTTTTTGTGCCCTTTGTCTAAAGTGTTCAAATGTGAATTAACCGGTCATTTTTCCATTGGTCTGAGCCTCTATTGGTAGAAGTTTGGAGGTGGGACCCGTCTGCTAGGTGCCCTGCCCATCAGCAGGGACACTTGCTCCTTGGGGCCGACAACCTTGGTTGGCAATGGGGGAGTTCGCCCCCCTCGCCATGGTGATGGTTTTGTCCCCCTTGATGGGAGGGGCTGACTTCATACCCCTGCTGCTGGATCCGCACACCAGCAAGGCAAGGGGTCTTCATGGGGTAGTAGCCTATGACTTATCCTCTTCCTTTGACTATTGACTTGAGGGGGGGGGGGCTCATACTAGGCGGCTTGCCCCTCATCGGCTTGATGGCTTTGGCTGCCCCCTTTCAACTTGTCTTTCTAATTAGGGA
>JAYMTK010000330.1:0-24144 GCA_036897405.1 Pelargonium myrrhifolium
GGAGGTCCTACTTTTATACTCAATTTGATAAACGAAAGATTTGGTATAAGTTTTAGGCTTGTTTTTCGGAAAAGGGCTTAAATCGTATCAGAATTTTACAGAAATTAAAAAGGATTATAGCTAGCAAGTAAAGGAAGTTATGCTAGGATTCAGGGGCTTAGGCACTCGCGTCTTAGTCTTTTATATTAGTAAATTGAACTTAACCCCAACTAGAGGGGTCCTTTCTATTTAATATCTTGTGCTCTCTTTCTTTTAAGGAAGTTCCTATACAAGAAGAAATTCAAGGGTAAACGCATAAGGTTCACCCGGAGTGCTTATTCCTATTTATCAAAGGTTTTCTACTTTCTGTTGTGAAAACTTCTTAAGCATGTAATATAAAAATTGAAGAGGAAGCAACCCGCTATTTACGTTTATTACCTTTTGGCTTACGTAGCCCCCTTTTTATATAGAATCTAGCAAACTACCCAGTAACTGGAAGAAAATCTTTGACCAGTTAAAAGCTTATTTTGATATAATAAGTAAACTTTTTCGTCAGTGGTTGTAGTTTCCTTTGTCTAGACGCTTAGATTGTGCTAAATTGCTCTAGTGAGGGCTTGGAACCCGTAGCCCGGCTACTATGAGTATAGTTTTGATAAGAGTTAAACTCAAGACATTAGGACTTCCCTGTTATTTAGTATAGCCCCAAGTATTCAATACTTAAGGCTATACTAAATAGTGTTTTGGGAGTGTTTCCTCTTTTATGTTGCGGGAAATCCCTACTAAAAGAATCTTAGCTTTCTATCTTAAAACTATCCAAATCTTAAAGCCTTTTTCTTTTTTAGTTATATTATAGGCCTCCTGGTATCCTCACTCAAGAAATATAAAAAACGAGGAGCCGCTTTATCGTGATAACGGACTCGGCAGTAAAAAGTAATTTAACTTACATTATTAGCACACAGTTTCAAAACAAGATTTAAGGCTAAGTCTTTACAGAACAGAAAGGTGCACCTCAATTGCAAATCATTCTCAAATAGAATTCCACAGGGGATCCTTACCACATTTTACCCTTTATAAAAATCCTGAAATTACCATAGAAGTTATTTTGCTTTTTTTGTCTAAAGGATAGCTCTGGAATAAAACCCTCTGCAGTATCTTAAACTTGAGTAGAAATATTTTAACGATCCTTGTAAAACCTTATTTTTAACTTGTGACTTAAAAGCCTACAGGTTGTTCTCACAAAACTAAGGGCTTTGGGCAGCTTGCTTAAAGAGGACTTCCCTATACGGTAAAAGTTCCAGGGAATACGCAGCGCGATTCAACAGGAAGTTCTCCCTTTTAGTTAAAGCGGGTTTTTTTACAATAAGCTTTCTTACTAGGACTCTAGTTTAGCACTCAACACAAGTCGAGGAGATCCCGGTAATAATTCCAAAAACAACTATACCAATAAGCAGGTAAACACGTTAACAAGGAGCTCTGTTGTTTCCTAGTTAAGAGAGAGGCCTATACAATATTAAAGAGTAAGACGATAAGATACCTAAAATGAAGTAGGCTACAAGAATACAATAGCTACAGAGAAGCATAAGACAGGAGAATACAAAGTCCGAAGAATATCCGTTTTTTTCTTTACAAATGTTAAGTTTTGTTATAAAAGCCGAGTGCTCTAGCATAGATTTTGAAGAAGCACTCCAACCGCTCTCTAGCATCGTATAAGGCATGCGCTTCTCTAGGATCTAAGGATCTACTTTCAAGCGGGCTAATAACTAAGGTAAGAATTGTCATACCCCCTTCCCTAAAGGACCTCTTCCTATCAGAACTACCTTGCACCTACTATCAGTAAGTAAAGTGGGAATCCCTAGTAAACTCTTTCAGATTTGTTAAGTACTATTATATATAAAATGAAGAGAGAATGGAAGAGATACTTGTTCATTTTTTAAAGTACAAAAGGCTTCCGCTTAGCGAGAAAAGGCCAATATTTGGTCTATCTTTCTTCTTTAGAAAAGAGCTTTACCTTAACGATTATTACAATAGTATATTGAAACAATGCCGTAACTAATCAAAGATAAAAGGGAACCCTTCTTATAATTATAATGAGTTGTATTAAGCGCAAGCTTTAGTTTCACTTTGATAAAAATGAGTTTATTAGCAGGCCCCAAGTGGAATTTCTATTATGTATATAGGTTTTAGATAGAATACTCCCTTGTATTAGCCAAGAAGCTTTGAGTTCGAAGTTATTCCTTAAGTATATGTATCGGGGGGATGTCCTAAAAGATAGGTACTTTTGTAAGTTGTGTGGTATAAGTAATTTCGTTAACAAAGAGCACAAGTTAATTTTCCTAGCTAAGAATCTCGGATTTAGCAGGAGCCCACTACTAAGAAAATCTAAGGCAGTAGCTTCTTATAAACATATAAGTTTCCTAATTTGAGTAACAAGATCAAGGTCTAACATATTACATATTTATACGGATTTTCCGTTTAAGGTAAACGCCAGTCAAGGTTGATCAATATAAGATAAATTAAGACGTTCATATGAATAAGATTTGTACCAGACGACAGCCCCAAATAAATTAAAAGTAAATAAAGCCTCCACTCTAAAGGGAAATAGATTCTAAAGCCTTTTTCGTAAGTTTCCTTTTAGCAGACTTAAGAAAGAGTGGTCTATTACTCTTCATTTTAACCTTAGGTATACTACTCAAAACTAGGACTTATAATTTATAATAGGGAAGTTTTTTTGACACCGGTCCAGGGAATCTCCTATAAGCATAAGAAACCCTTTTAGCTTCTGGTAATAGCAAATTAGACAAGGAACCCTACCTAGGAGAAAGTCTTGAAAAAGGATTTAGAAAGAATTTTACTCTTTGAGGCGCCCCTTATATGAAACAAGAAACTTGTGCCTAATCCCCAAAAAGAAAGTGAAAACAACAATGCGGGATCCTTCAGCATTTCATGGAGTTAAGCCCAGAGAGAAAAATCTGCATATAGGCAACCGGGTAACAAAGCTTAGGTGATATATATATAAGTAAGAAACACCTTACATTAGCAAGTAAAGGGTAACTCTTCGGAGGGGACCGGACCCCACTCGGGTAAGAAAAAAACTCTTTAAAAGTTCATAAATTACTCTAGTATTCGAACAAGGTTAACACTTTAAAGCGCCTAACTGCTTGGTATACCCCTTGAACGAAAGCTATCAATCTAGCTTCAAATCTTTCAAGTAACCCGGACTTATCCGAGTCTTGAATGAAAGTAGGGAACCCGACCTACTAATTTACTAAATAAATTGCCAGATTTAAATAGATAGAGCAAAACATTTCTCTAAGCGATTCCTTTTTACAAAGATTTTAGACTTTTCCTAGCAGTACCCACAATGTGAAAAGGTGTGCTGGGTCGCTCTAATCTCCTAATATGGTGTAACAGAGTGTTAGATCCTTAAATACTTTCTGAATTTACGTAAGCCAAAGCAAGCTTTCCGTTTAAGCCCGACAATAAAAAAAGGATATACTTTTAGAGGAAATGAAAACTAAGAGCCTCCGCTTTTTGTGTCGATGGGCTTTTGTAAATAAAATTCCTATCCTGAAAGATTTTGTCATTAAGGGGTCTATTTGGCTCCTAACTCACTTTGTATTGTTATTACTTTTATTAACTATAATGAGTACTTCGAGTATCCGCTAAATCTCCTAATATTAGTTTTCAAAAACTTGATTTAGTAATTTTGATACTACTTTACCTCTCAGTTTTAGCGGGCAGTAGCATACTTATCACTGGGTTTCAGTATCTACGAGGGGCCTTTTACTGACTGTAATTATCCAGTAATGTAGATTCCTTCGGTTTCCCAAAAAGTGGGGCATTTTCACAAGAGTAACTTAACAAATATATTTTGTGAAAGCGGAGCCCTGTGCTTCTTGTGGCAGTTTTATAAATTTCTTACAAGATTTCCGTTACGGTATAGTAGAGAGTAGAGGTATTTAATGGGGCAATTTCTTGTCACAAAGAGTCCTAAAGGGGAACCCTAGCCTAAGAATCAAATAGAAGGACTCTCCGTAAAAACTAAACTCTTAACTACGCGATTGGAAACAAAATATCTTATCTTTCTGTATTTATACTCCTTAACCCAATACGCTTTTTATTATCTCTAATAAAAAGAAACCTAGAAAAGAGTAACGCAATAGCAACTCCTTCCTTTTCATTCCTTAATGCCTTTGAACCAGAGTACTGAAACGCAAAAAGAATCCCCGCTTAATCTTATCTATTCCTAAGTCCCCAGAAGCGGAATACGAAGAAAGGCAACCCACTTTAAAATTAACAAACCCCGAGGAATTCCCGATTTATTTTGTGTTTTTTTTGAGAGGTTACAAATTTCAATTCTCAAATAACAAAGGGATTGAGTGCTCAGCAGGATACATTCGCGAGTTGCTTCTTTTTTGAATAGAGCGAGGGAAATTCGAATTCATTTTAAGAATGCTTTTTTATAATAGAAATTTTAAGTTTGACAGGAGCCTCCTGCTGGTGATAACTTTACTCTTTATTTTCTTAGTTTTGATCGGCCGAGATGTGCGCTCTAAGATCATATCTTTTTATCTGCACCGGGAAACTCCTAGCTTAGTAATATCGAGGGAGTCCCAAAAAAAGGAATATAGAACTCAACTTCTCTTTTATCGTCATTTTTTACCTACGAAGTGCCGCGAGCTCCACCTAGAACACAAAGGAAACCTTTTACTTTATTGGGCATGCCTAAGAAATTTAGCACTTTTGTGAGTACGTTTGCTTTGTGGATTGTACAAAAAAGGCACTCCGTTTTATGGGATTAGATTTTGCTTACTCTCTTACTGTACTTTGGTTAAAAACGTTTTTAAGGGAATAATAAATAATAGGTATAGAGATTTATCAGTCTTAATAAAGTACGCGAGTTGAATCCTTTCCTTTAGTAGTAAGTGTTGTCTAGGAGAGTTCCCTTTTATTTCGATTCTTTGTCTGGACTTTGTGGTTTTATAATACGGATTCGTTTTATATTCACCTAACGAGGAACTTTTTCTTTTTACTACTTGTAAATTTGCTTTTGTTTTAACCGCTGTCAGTAACTTGGGTTTCGAATAATAACAAATTTTTAGTAAGATTCCAGAATTATATATAAAACTAAAGGCATTCTTCAATATTAATATAAATTAAAATTTCAATACCTAGACCTAGTAACAATATTTTAAGATATATAATTAATTGCATCTACATTTGCCCCGTTTTTATTTCTAACTTCCTATGTTTCTTTTAGATTCGGAACTGAAGAAGGAGGAATCCATTTAAAATTTGAATACGCCCTTGTGACCCTACCACATAAACCCGGGGAGGAAAGGGGCTCCTCTTTCTTTATGGATAGCTACTAGGCCTAAAAAGTTTACTAGAACATAGCCAGAGTTTGTCTAGTTAACTACGACTCCTAGCCGGGGTCTGGAAAAGAGTAAACCTCTGTCTTTACTTTTATAAACTTAGAAGACATTTCATTTAACTGATAAATATTCTAAGTAAGGAACAAGAAAACCCGTTACAGTGCTCTAAAACCACGAAGGATTCGCTTTACGTTAATAAAAAGGAAATAAAAAAGATCCAAGACTCCACCCCAATAACAGATTTTACTGGGAGACTCTTTCCTACATAAAGTTCAAGCATAACCATTGCTGAAAAAAGGACTTACAAAATCTTAATTAAAAAACCTTTAATTTAACTTACTTGAAAAGCTGGAAACTTCTGCCTTTTACTACCTTTGACTTACTCTTCATTTTAGTGGACTTACTTTAACACCTTAATTAGATCCCGTATAAAATCCCCAGGAAAAGTACCCGACGAAGAAGAAAAGAAACTTTATCCAGCTAGTTGTACTGAGTTCCTTGTGACTTCCTATTTGAAAACTAGATCAGGAAAAAATGAGAAAGCAGACTTACTTCATTTAGATTTAGAAGCCCCCTCTTAACCTCTCCTTCTTTATCTTTCTTATCTTTATTACTTACCCTTTTATTTGAAACTGCCCGGCTTGTCAAACTCCAGTGTAACACTTACAACTTTATGACTAGAATTTCCTTCTTTGGGATAGGGATTTGCAATACAAAAAAAAAGGGAAACACCAAATCTACTTAGGGAAAAAGGAGACTTAGGGTAGGAATCCCCTAATATTAGATTCGGAACGTCCATAAAAAAGTCCTCAGCTAGAAATCTTCGGACTTAAACTTTAAAGAGCGCATTATTCAGTAACAGAAGGAGGGAATAAACAACCAAACATTAACGCGGAAACTCTTCATTTTTAATTACTGGACTTAAGGCTTTTAAAATAAAACACCTGCTTTTAGATTCCTTACACGTCGTATAATATCTACTAACTACGGGGAACCAACCGGGCTCTTATCCGGGGGCCTGCCTTGAAAAAGAGGCACACTTTCACTAAAACTGGAAATTCAGAGAAAACAAAAGCCCGGGTTTCTATATTACTCTATATTTGTTCTAAACGGACTGGCGATCAAAATAAGTTTAATAATACAAATTGAAACTGGAATGTTACCTTTCTGAGACTAAGCAGGGTTGCTCCTTTTTCTAGTAATGTATCCGCTTTTGATTAAGCAACAGGAAATCCATCGGTTTATTCTTTTTACTTTTCTTCTGTTCGGGATTTTCTGGCTTACATTCATTTTTATATAACAGCTGCTTTTAACAAGCTATAGGAGTCTCCTCGATTTTAGAAAATAAAGTTTTTCCCGCGTGTATTTAGATTTAGGCCAGCATCACCTTAACTTAATATATAGGGCTCCCTTAACACTATACAAATTCTCTTTTTCCTGCTGAAAGCTTCAACTTATTTTTAGTAAAAGAAAAACCCATCTATAAAATGCTCTAGCTTTGTGAGGCCGGTTGTTTTGCAAATAAATAGAACCTGCGTACACAATACTGACAATGGCAAGGAACTCTATCAAAGGGAAAGGAATCCTGGGAGACTTTAGAGCACTGCTTACTTTGAAAAAACCCAAAAGACAGCTTAATTTATTCTGTTTAAATGACTTTCTTCTTGAATTTACAAGGAAACTGCAGGTATTGAGAGAGAGTACAAAAGGAGCCCATAGGAGAGGTCTCAAGACTCATAAAAAGCTCTAAGAAGTCCAGCGGGTTTAGTAGCAGGTAGAGCTTGGGTTATAAGAAACAAAGTTACTATAAAAAGAGGTTAGTCAAAAAGTTTTATGGGACCTGAACTCATGTCTTACTCTGTTATCGTACTCTGATTAAAGGCCCGGTAGTAGAAATTTTTATTAATAAAATACGGTTTTTATAGTTACTTTTTTTGTTTTAAGGCGTATGTGCTATAGAGTAGAGAAGCAGTCTTTCTTTGTACATTACAGCTTTTATTTTAGTTTTCTTTCTATGGATAAGTTAAGTATTACAAAAGGGTACCCTATTAAATATTTTTGGGGTCTCTTTTAACCCTTTTCGATTAACTAAAGTAGAGACTTACAAAAGTACAAGGATTTTTTGAGTATTAAGATAAAGTTTTTATAACTCCGTTTGCAGTAAAATATGGCGCTAAATTTGAGCAGTCTTACACAGACAATCGAGAACTCTTAAGCTTAAACGCTAGCAATTCTAAATCCAAGAGTTTCTTTTGTATTTAACTCAAGTTTATGATACTAAAACTCTCAGTTCAGGGTATTCCTTTAAAACCTAAAGGGAAAGAAAAAACTTTCTATGCTTAGTTGAAAACTGTTTGTATGGCCTTTTTCGCGAGCTTTAACAGGGGGTTGGGTGCTCTTTAATTTATGGCAGAGGTTTTTGCACACGAATTTCATTTGCTTGAAATTACCCCGATTTCTTCCCAGTTCCTTTAGACCCCCCCTTTTATTTCTAAAATGAAGCAAATAGTTTTTAACCAGGATTATAACACGAGGGAACCCGCTTCTTCATAATTAAGCTTGGGGGCCCATAAGTTTTAAGGGGCTTATTATAGTATTTTATTACCAGAATTTGGTTAAAAGCAAGGGCGTAACTCAAGTCCCTTTCCATTCAGAAAACCCAGAGTATTCTTTCAATTTTCGTTTTGAATAAGAAGCTCTTAGGTAGGCAAGATCTGTAACTAAAGCCAGTTCTACTCTTTCTGGGTATCTTTTATTTTATTAGGTAAGGTTTCCTATAAATTTTACAGTCTACAAGGAGTTTTCAAGCATTATTAAGGCATCCTTTTTGACTTAGATCCTTTATTTAGAAAAAAGCTCACCCTTTATTTTATAAGGTACTTAAGTCCGGACCCCTTTAAGATAAGAATTAGCTATTAAACTTATTTTATTTTAGGTACTTGTCTAAGCCGCTTATTAACTTAACTCTATTTTCTTAGATTCTTTGTCTGATGAATTAAGTACTAATATTCTAAAAGGTAATCCCCTGTTTGCTGAATTTGCTTAAAACGGATTTCTTTTTCATTTTTAATTAAGGTGTTTAGCGTTTGAACCAGTGCATGTCGGAATAAAGAAGTTTTGGTTTAACATATAAAATTATTATAGAGCACTACTAGTAAAAACTCACGCTCTGTAGTAAAAATGTCGGCTTATCCACGAAGTTTAACTAGGAAAGGCGTAACAATTAAAAAAGCTTCCTTCTATTTTAAGTGATTTTTACTTACTAAACTAACGGATATATTTACAAACTGTTTTACTTTGTACACCCTTTATTATTCAGAAAATATTCCTCTTTCGTCGATTAACCTGCGAGCCTCTGCTTACTCTAGAGAAATTCGGAGTATAAACATCCGGATACTCTTTGATTGAGCAAGGGTGCAAGCTCTATTATTACTGTAAGTTAGCTTGCCTATCTTTCTTTCGGAAACAAGAAGCCCTCCAATGAAATAGATTTATAGTATATAAGGTGCAACGGTAGAGATAAGTTAATCCTAGAAAAAATTAGGGTTATAAAATGAAAATACAATATTCTACGACACGCGGCATAGACGGGGACTTCAAGATTTAGTTACTTCTTTTAAAACCCCGGAGCCTTACCTTTATAACCCCCGGGGAAACCCTGCTTAGACCCAGCAGGATATCTATAATAATCCAAAACCGTGGACTAAAAAAGCAAATACAAAAGTTAAGCCATTAACAAGTGATTGCCCCTATAAACAACTTCATAAGCCTCCTGTTGGTAACATAGACACTATGAATTACCCTATTAAGTTTGTTTCCTCTATACGGATAAAAACCTAGGGCTAGAGGAATGCTAATAACAACTCCCATACTTAAACTAACTATAACCATTACTCTAATATGTATTTTTTCTTATCTATTAAAATAACAACTAGAACTTCTATCAACAACTAAAAGAGGAAGACTTTAGCTTCAAAAGGCGGTCTAGACAAAAAGAAAGGCTACAGGAATCGAGGTACAAACATAGCTTCAAAGACTAACAACAAAGCTTTGGTGACTTCTACAAATGTATATTTTGAAAGGTATAAGCTCATAACAATCCTAAGAATAAGATACAGGGAGTTATAATAGCTAAAATATGAGTAAGAAACCAAGTAAGGTAAGCAATCGAAATAAAAAGTAAAGCAGTACACAGATTTTAGGAGTTATTTGACTCGTAAAGGGTAACTAAACTTCCGAGTGATTTAAGGTTTCCCGGGGGCTCTGCCTTTGTGTAGCAAAAATAAAAAGTAAATTTTCTTTGGCTTGTATACTACCCGGAATACGCGGACTGAAAAGTAGGAAGTACTTTTTAGAAAGGATTCCCGCTTTAATAACATTAAATTCCTTTTCGTCGAAAAAAGACTCAGCTTTTCTTAACTCCTTACCGGGACCTGTTTTTATTTATCTCAAATTCCTGCTAATTTAAACAATAAGTCCTCCTAGGGTACTTTTTATAACTCCGTTTGGGTCAGGTAGGGGTCTCCTTAAAACCCAGGTCTTTCTAAAGTTTTCCGAACCTGGCGTTATAAATTCTGCTTTGTTCCTCTTGTTTGGGATTGGTCTTTTATTTGCGAAGTCGGGGGAGCCTTTAGTTGTTTAGTAATTAGTAGATGTTATAGCGAGTTCCATAGAAGTATTGTCTTCAAGGAATGAATATTAGAGTTCTTGTTAAAGAGGACAAAGAACTATTAACCCAAAAGCACTTTAAATATAATATGAGAGAGAAGTCTTAAAGTTATTTGAATGCAATTCCAGATAAAAGCAAACAGCATAAGGAATACCCGCCACCTTAAGACAACTTCTTTTTACGTTATAAACAATACACACTCTCGGATTTTTTTAGTAGGTACGAGATATACAACAGGGAAGACAAAGACAGGTGCTTTTTCTCTTATAAAAGAAATTCTATTTTTATTTTCATATCTTGTCTTGGGATCCTAGATTAGAGAAATAGGATAAAGTAAATTGGCAGCTCTTATTTCTCGAAGTTACATTATACCGTATTCATAAGTCATAGGCAATCAAGTATACATATAAAGTAAAAAGGCATCTTATTCTTTCTAACTAAAAATACTAATATTTATTTCGATAAAATTACAGTACTACTTTTTTAAATTTAAAAAGAAAGTCTTTTATCCTAGAACCCCTACGGCTTACCTTTCAGAACAAAAAAAACTGCCCGCTACTTTCTTGTTCCCGCCGGAGCTAGCAAATCTCTTTATAAATGAAACTGACACTTAAAAATTCTTCGGGATACCTTTATGTTAGAACCTATCCCCTTCCTATTAAACAGGCTCGGGGGTCGTTAAAGGGCTGCCAAAACGGGTTTCTTAAATTGAGATTATTCCTGTTTAGATCGCTTTTAGAAGGGTTCGTGGCGTAATGCTCTAATTTGTATAATATTGGGTTGAAAGACTTTATCGAAAAGCTATAAATAAAAAGACGCAAAATACGGGAATAGATAAAAAAGCATACGTCAAAAAGGGGTTCAAAGTGTGTTATAAGCAAGCTATAGAAATGGCCAAAAAATGGTTTAGTATTAAGAGAGAGTATACCTTCCTGCGCAAAGCTTTTAATATTTTAATAGTGGATCTTAATACAAGCAGATTTCATATTTCAAAAAATTCGAGTTTAGAGTAGTGAACTCATTAAGACAGAATTAGCGTGTAAATCCTTTGATAAAGGCTACACTATAATTATATTGATAGGAAAACACATATTTCCCGAAATTATACAAGCCAGGAGAAATTGCCTGCACCTAGGTTACATACTTTTACACGAGGACTAGGAACACTTTTATTAAAACATTAACCAGAGAACGCCCTTTTTAGACATAACTTCATATCAACATAATAATAACAAAGACTATTACTTCAGGAGCCCCTTATTTTACTTCTCTACTATGGAAACCTCTAATACTCATATTTTTTGTTAAAACAATCCCAACCTTACTGTAAAAAAAAAGTAGCACTAAGTAATTTATTATACTCCATACTAAAAAGTCTTTAGATATAAAAAGAGAATCCCACCTATAAAGCACTCTTCCGGTCCAGAAATTTATATTACACCGACCTTGTAAGAGTCGTTTTAACATAAATTAAGGAGTACCCTTTTTTAACATTAAGTTACACTTAATACCATCAAATAGAATCAGAGTAGAAACCCATGTATAATATAAGCCCTAAGTTTCCGCAGAAGGTCGAGTTTCTTGAATTCGTATACATAACAGGTTGACCGAGCTCTGCGGATGAGATTATAACCTTTCTGTGCTCCTAACTTTCCAAGGTTAAGGGTGCTGGAGACCCGCTTTTCCTTGTTGTTAGTATTACTTTGATCGAATTCTTTTAAAAATTAAGAGGTATTTAACTCCGCTCAGGGTGTGTCCTATATTTTTTCTATTAGCTTAGATACGCAAGAGTACTGTCCTACTCTTTGTACTTATTTATAAGGAGAGACTTTATTACTAGTAAGTGTAAGGGAACCCTCAAACCAACACTCGACTCAGAAATAAAGGGCATTTGAACCTATAAATTACGGGTATGGTCAATCTAACTTAAGTTTTTATATCATAAGCATACGGAAGAATTTCCAAATCAAATGACTCCTTACTATATCCTTACTTTCATAAGAAATTTAATTTATACGGAATAAGCAAACAAGAATAGAACCGCCACTAGCTTGAACAATTCTGATTTCACTAACAAAACAAAGAGCTGTCTCTAAAAGAAATCGCTTTATAAAGATCTCGGATTTCCTTAAGTATAACCGCCTTAATTAAGCTCTACATAAGAACCTTCTTTGAAAAACTAGGAACAGAACGCAGGAAGTTTACTAAAGAGTTCTGCGGTTCAAAACCCAACGACTTTCCTATGAGGTATAGCATCCTTTTTTTATTTCTGGTGCTAATATTAAAGCTAGTTAAAAAGGGGGTGCTGACGAGACTGAAAGAAAAACCTTTCGGATTTGCGTGGTTATTGGTTACTGATCTTTTCATCCGATTGATATGACCAGGAGCTTCCACTAAGTTTGTCAGAAGGGTGCTATGTATATAATTAATCTTGTAGTTGTAGAATAAAGATACTCTATCCTACCTGTCAGCGTATATTAAGACTTGATCAACCCCAGCAAGAAAAGGTATACCTGGCAAAAAACACAGGAATCTCGAAAATGTGCTCACTTTACCTGAAGTATGAAATTTTTGGGTATTTCTTAGCTAGCAAGTATTTGCTGTGGGTTTTGGTAAAAAAAGGATTCCCTGGCTTTCTTTATAAGTTTTTATTATAGTTCTGAAGTCTTGTACAAGCGAAAAGGGCTTATATGCCACTCCTTCTTTCTTTGTAATCAACCGAGGGCAATTAGCACTTATCCGCAATTCCTATTCTATCCAATTTCCTTTTACCGAGCTTTAGAGTTTAGACTAGGATATCTATTTATTACTACGTATACTTTAGCTAATCGAGGCAGGGAATCCTGATTTCAGCAACTTGAGCACAAGCTAAATTTATTGTGATTAAAAGGGAGTATTTAAGTTGTGAAGTGTCAATTACTTCACTTTGTTGCACAGGCTTTTCCTTAAGTGTCCGTACTAAAAAGGTCACTTTTAACACTATACACGGACTGCTTTTTAGCAAACCTGTGGACTGTGTGAAGCTATTTAGGAGCTAGCTATAAATAGAAATCCTTGCCCCAACTCAAATTTTAACCACACTAAAATAGGAATTCTTTCGAATCGTTTACAGGCGTTTTTGTCATTCCACATTACTAATAGCAAATAAAACTAAGTCTGAGCCTTTTTACTGAAGGAGCCCCTTAATTTAGCTAAGTTAGTTTTGTACGAGGCTCCTTGCTTTTTAAGAGAATTATCTACTTTTAACAAATTATAGGAAAGCTTTGTAGTAGATACTGAAGTGTGAGTTACTGGAGTATCTTATAGAAAAAATCATTCAAATCCGGGTCGAGTTTTGGTTAAAAAGGATACCATTAGGTTGCAAGTACAAGCAAAAAGTCTTTTATAGAAATTCGAGGTTTCAACAACATCAGAAGCATCTCAAATAAAGAGCCAGTCAATAATTTAGTGTCAACTTGAGAAGAAGCTACAACCCTTCCAACCCAGAATTTCTTTATACATAATAAGAGATCCCTGCGAGGATTGAACACCTTAGAAAAGAAAAACCTAACAAAATTCAAAACATGCCTCTTTTTAGAAATCTTAGACTTTCACGTATGCTTTTGGCTGACGCTTTTCCTTTTAGTATCAATGTGTATTTCAATGTAATATGTACCATAACTTGCAATTCCTCATATCATAAAAGAAGTATGAATTCCAATACTTATAGAACCGAACAGTTTCTTTTGACCAAGCAAAAGGAGAAGCTCTAAACTAAAATTCCCACGCATAAAAAAATGATACAAGGATTCCTTTTCTAATCCCAGACCTGCATCCTATTAGGTTTTTGAAATTCCACTTTATTTTATACGGACCTTTAACCCCCAGGACTTTCTTTATAAGTATAAGGTACTGAGAAAAAAAAAAGACTATCTTAGATAAAGCGACTTGACCTCCTCCAGCCCTACACAAAGCTGCTAAATCATTGATTATATATATTATAGTAAATATAGTAAAATTTTAATCTATTTTAAAGACTATATGCCCCCTCCTTCTTTAAACTCAATAAAGTAACAAATTTCACAAGTATACTTTTCTGGACATATTGAGAAAGATAAAGACTCCTTTACGGGGTGTTTACTAACAAGAGCACCGCGTAATATAGGGATCCGCTTCGAGCTTTTTAACTCAGTTACAAGCTTAAATTAACTCTACCCAAGCCTACCTTGCGTGGATGTACGAAATGAAATATTGTGGACCTTTTTTAAACTTTTACCTGACATTTATATAACAAAAAACTCCAAAAGACCCGGACCTCCAATAGATTCATGGACAGGGCGCCTCCGTAAAGTTCTACCTGCGAAAAAGGGAAGAGTACCCTTTAAACTAATTAGTAAAATTTACCTTTTATGGAATACCTCATATTAGGAGTAAAATCACTCACCTATAAGACTAAAAAACCTGCCTAAAGATTTCTTGCTAGGGATGTAAACAAAAATGTCAAAGAACTCCTCTAGACTAGAGTTTCCACTTATACTTGCTGCAATAAGGACTGCTTAATTTGGAAAATATCCTCGTATCCCGTACAAGACAAAGCTAGAGAAGAAGAAAGTTAAGTGTAAATTTTAACTACTTTTCGGGTAACCCCTACCCTGTTGGAATCACTTAAATAAGGGTCCCCCTTTATGTATTTATAATTGCTAAGCTAATCTTTACGAATTACATATTGTTTTTGGATGGTAGGCGCAAATGAGCGTTCTCTTTTTAGTAGTTAAAGTGTGTTCTCGTTACGGGATGCTGAGGGTTCGAGGAGAAAGACACTAACTAACTAAAGGGGTCCGCGATGATTCAAGTTTTTTATAATATACGCAAGCATACTCAGCCACCCTCTATCCTAAAAGATTTTAGGGTACCTAGTTAGAAATAGAGTATAAAAATCTTGCTTGTGCTAGAACCGCTAAAATGACAATGAATGGGTACCGGGCAGGTAGATATTAAAGATACTCGGGTAAACGCGTCGATTATAAGAATAAAAGGGAATCCTTCTATGTATTAATTAGACACGAGTTCTCTTTTCCAAAAGTATTTAGAGAACTCATAAATATTAATAATTCTATATTTCCTTTAGATTAAGTCCTTATGACTTCTGTATTTCGGAGTCATTTCTATTCGATTAGGGTTCGGAAATAAGTGCATCCTTTACAAAACCAAGAATCAAGGCTTTTTAGGCTTGCGGGTTATAGACTAGATTCATAAAGAACGACAAGAATTCTGTCTTAACAAATCTAGGGGTGGAGATCCCGAAATGAGAGTCATTATGGAAAAAAAAAAGAACGGGCTACACTTTGATAACTCTTAGGCAGCGCGCCCCTTGGTTATAGGTAAATTGAATTCATTCAGAAACTCCTGAACGGATAATCGGGGCATGGGGCTTACTCTTCCTGTACAGGCATTCCGTTTTGTACTTATTTACTTGTCAAATGGATTCGATAGTAGCTTTTCTATTATATAAATATAAAAGAGACCTTAAATCTTACAGAGACAACGAGAAGATTAAACCTAAGTTTTTACTTACCAGAAAGGTTGAGGATCCGGCTTTACTTTTTACAAACGGGTTTTCACCATTTCACTTCGAAGTCCGCGCTATTAATAAAACTGACTTAGATATAGAAGTATAATATAATATAGAGGTGACTCCCCCGCTAAAAGAAAAATGCCTTTTCAGTATTAAAAAGAGGTCGCATAGGGTTTCCAATTCGACTAGGAACCCTTTATTATTCAAATAGAGGAACTAGAATTTGGCTAATTATAATTAATTAAAATGTATTTATGTGTTTGGTAGGGGAGCTTCAAGGTCTAGCAAAACAGTGTAAAAGGAATCTAGATTGCTTTTTAGCAGTTTCTTTTCAATCAAAAGGATACCATATATCAGTGTACGATATAACATAACGCAGTCTAATAGGTGCCCCTTAGTAAAATTGAGTAGCGAACTAGGAGAGTTTAAACTTTTAAGAATTCCTTCCTTTTAACTCTACTTTATTACTCTGTAACACACCCTCCGGAATATCTATACATAGAGCTGCTAGACTTTTCTTAGAAACGGAATTCTGTATCCTGATGAGGGTTATACCTCCCTAAAACCATAAAGAGGAATCCCATACTTTTTTACAAATTACAAAACCTTAGAGCAAGCCCTTAAGAAATTACGCTCAGATGCTTAACTCTTGGGGTATTTGGATAGAATACCCTAAGGTACTCTTTAAACTTTTTTCTATCTATTTTACTTTAAAATTCTTCACAAGTTTTCTATTCTAACATTATATAAACTTAAGACTTAAGATACTAACGCTTTATAAGTTTTTTAGGAAATTTGTATTAGATGACCAGAATTTAGGGATGAAAACTTTAGCATTTGGAACTTTGTAACACTTCTGAGATAGGATAGTTAAGGCGGGACAGCCCTCTCTAAGACGAGTCCACGTAAATAAGTTTTTGTTCTATCTTAAAATCCCAAGGGTTCCTCTACCTCGAATTCAGACGAGAGGTTTTAGTCATGGGTTTCCACTAAAGCAATTACGTTCTTTCAAAATGTATCTAGGTACAACTACAAAGGACTTTTCTTAGTATACATGACAGATCCGCGACAGACCAAAGAAAAGATAGGGTAATCCAGGTGCTTTTTTTTAGTAGGCCGAATGGAGACTTATGTAGCACAAGCTTAAATAAAGTAACCATGCCTAGTAAAAAGAAAATTGGTATAAACAGGTTCAAATCTAAGTTAAGGGTTGCTCTAATAGGAATTTCCTTTGATAGCTTTACGAGTTTCTGTGAACTGCGATCCTTAACTTACCCCAGTAGCTCGCTGATCCAAACTCCGCTGCGGTTGAACATTCAGTTATTAAGGGGCTGGTTGTAGGTTCGAATCGAGCCAAACTTTTATCGACCGTAGACCTAAAAAATGAATGATTTTTTTATATCCTAGCTAGGAGTCTTGTATGCTCCATTAAGGCTGGTAAGTTCTCACAGCTACCTATCTTAAGAGGAAAGCCTTTCAATTGGATGGCTCAAACTTATAATCTGAATAACACAAAAAGAGAGTATAAAATTTTCTTACAAAACTGCAGTAAAATCTCATTCAAAAGGAACTTAAATTAGGAATTCTAGGGATGGGTTTTTCTTCTACCTTTGCCTTCTATTGAAAAAGAAGTCTGTCACCCTTTTTTGTATTTAGGAAAACTTTATGCTAAACTCGGCGGTAAGTATTTATTAATAAGACTTTAACTTACTCGTTAATTAGAAATGCGAATTCAAAGTTGCTCTTCATAAAGAAATTCGGTTCCTTAACTTAGCAAGATTTCTGTCGGGGAGCTCCTTGGTAGAAGGCTTACTAAAAGTTGTAAGCTTTGCGGATAATTCAAGTAGGTGTGTAAAATGCCTGTCAAAAGTATGCGAGCCTTTACCTGTATTCTATGAAAAATCTTTCCTAATATGTATAACATCCTGATTCTAGTATAAAGGTTGTCCCGCTTAGATGGAATTCCAGTGTTTCCCAAACTCTTTGTACATCAATTTTTTCTAAAGGAAAGGTATAAGAAGTTTTAGATTACCAGGACCAGCTTCTTAGAACTTCTAATTTAAGTAATTGAATTAATTCACAAGAAATTCTTATATATATTTCTACTACAGATGTCAGATAACTTTTAAGTATTCTTCTCTTTTATACTTCGATTCAAGAGCACCTAAGTAAGTCAATAAGAACCCTTCTCTCAGGTAACAAGAATCTTCTCCTAGCTAGACTCTCCAATGAAGTTAGTTCTATTTATAAGAATTCCTATAAAAAAAAGTCTACAAGAATGGAACCTAAGTTAAGAGAGTTGTGCTCAATAAACCTGGAGGAAACTAGAACAGGAACTCTAGTAATAATAGAAGCAATAACTTTTTATTATGTTTTGTTATTTTCCGCAACCTAAAAAAGGAGGAGTGTGTCACACAAGGCAAAGGAATCCATATTAGACGCAGTTGTTGATTCTTTACAAATCTTGTAGGAAAATACAAATTTTTATTCATGAAAAAGCTGGCCTCTGAGACTCTTAAAATATAGCAGAAAAGCTGCATTAATTTCTTTTCTCGAAATGTAGAAAATGACAAGATTGTAAGAGAACTCATGTTTTAGCTATCGTAAGGGGCCTAGACTAGGCTGGAACAGGCTTCGAATAGCTTAGGGTTTTTTTGGGCACTCCTTTATGGATTCTTAACTGGATTTACTCAGGACAATCGGTGTTTGTTGGGTATAACCAGAAATGCCTGAGTTTTCGATTCTGTATAAAAAAGTAGAATCTCCTACTTCAAGATAGTCCTAAGATTTTTGCGATTATTCCTTGATTGTAATGGGTCCCTTCCCGATAGGACGCTTTTTCTTCAATAAATTTGAGTTAGAGACGGAAAGAGTAGAATCTGGATAGCGGATAAAAAAGGATTTAGTAAACTATAGGACTGTCTTTTTAAGGAATATGAGTAAGCTATAAGAATAAACTTTTTTCAATCTGTCAATCTGACAGACTTCCTGAAAACCTAAGAAAGACTCTTGTTAATTAAGTGTTCGGTACTATCCTCTTAATATAATAGGGGCTACTGGGATACTTTTAATAAAAATAGAAAAACGTGTCCAAAAGCTGCCTTTTGAAGGACCCTCTAGAATCTAAGAAATAGCCAAGATTTGATAAAAGATACTAGAATTCATTTACTATCTATAATGCAACAACATATAAAACTTTACTAACCTTCTACAATTATCCTAGGAATGTCTTTAATACTCTAAATCTGGGGCAGGATAAGAGGACTTTTTAGAGCAATTTGACCCATGACAAAACACTATTTGAACCCGCGCATGACGAGCAAACTAACCGGTGCTTTACCACGTAGCTATACTCCAAAAGAAACACTACTTACTAGATTCGAGTGACTATAACTGGACTATTCAGGATGAGTATTCAGGCTACTGACTAAAGGGCGATCAATTAAGGATTTGTATCTAAGTGATTTCGTTTCAAAGATTAAACAAGGTAAAGACCTGTCTTTACTACTCACTTTGGATCAACAAGACAAGCAAGCTTGCCTTACTTTCTATTTTAATAAATTTGTTTTCTTACTTAATGAGTTAGGGAACTAAACAATCATTAGCTTTTCTCTCTAATTTAGGTAAATAAGCTTATGAAAGCAGGTCAAATAAAATGAGTATAAATTTCTAAGGTTAAGGTTGGAATTTATATAATATGGCATAGAGGAAGTCCTTTTCAACTCAAAAACAAGTTTCTAGTGAACAGTACTATTAAATTAAGAGTACCACCTTAATTTTGTAAGTTTCCGTTCCCTTTTAAGATAAGGGGTGTTTTACATATATAGAATAGGCAAGACTGACGAATACCTATACTGCTAAGAGTCTTTCTTTCAGGTCAGGACACCTCTTAACTTAGCGAAGGTTTCCAGCACTTATTGACTTATACGGTACCTCTTTTGTTACTGAGATATTCTCATTCTTATTACTAGGAATTTCATTGAAACCGAAACCATAAATGAATGGGTAGTATATAAGTAGTACAGAGTTTAGATATGCTTTAGCTTACTTCTTTTTTTAGTAAAATAGAGTAAGCACCACAAGACAAGAGAAAGAAAATTCCCTGAAAGACAAGGAAAACAAGAGTAAGGAAAGTTATAGCTCATAAGAGTGTAAGGCTCATAAACGAGTAGAAAAACCGGATTACAAAAAAAAACTACAAAAGCAGGTAATAAGAAGTAGACGTTGGCTGTAAGGTGTACTCAAATAGACTACTAGCATTACCCTGCCTCTGGGACCCCTAGTTTATCTCAACTAAGACTTGCTTTCTCCTAATTCTCGAGTGGAGTAATTTTGTTAAATGGATTAATATTCCGTATGTAACTTGTAAAGACTTCTACACTGTGCAACACCCAACCTATTATTATTATATAGGATATAACAAATCAATACTTAGCAAAACTTTGTGTTTGGTAAAAAACCCAATAAATAAGATTAGAAAATTCCATGATTAATTCTTCCGGGCCAACTCCTAAAGAATTATGTGTCAGAAAAGATCTCATCTCTCGACTGGATTCTTTTTGGGTTTAGTAACATTGAGTAATCAGCGCTTTCCCTTGCGTAAAGAAGTGGGCCCTTGGAGTTTTGATTAGACTTGTGCTCATTCCGTCTTCTTATATAAGACTAGTACGTTGCAGGATATGGATCTTGAGAGATTTTTTTAGCTCTCTAAGTGATTCTTAAAAAGGGATAATCTGCTACATGAAAACTACCTAAATTCTAATTCCAAGGGGTCTAAGTCATATTGAGCTTGCTTTCTCGATAAAATGAATTTGATAATTCTGCTCTCATTGGGTTTCTAAATATTCTTATTTGTAGTGCAGTATTTCCATTAGAAATTTAATGAGATGGAAGACTTTTTTACTTATTCGACCTCAAAGGATTCCGGGGGTGCTGTCATAGGAGGTTAAAGCTTTTACAAAAATTTAGGTAGTTGGTAAAATCCAACTGAAATTTATGATGTAACAAAAACCCGATTTTATTTCCATGAGACTCCTTTTTTGTGAACTTTTCCATTCCAAAAAGACTATAACGTTCACTGTCTTAGTTAGACTTATTCTTTAGCACAGAGATTATAATGACTTAAAAGGCAGTTTACGTTGAAATCCTTGCTTTAAAAGAAGAGTCCTTGAAACCTAAGGAATCCTGATCAAAATCTTTGATTAATAAAGTCCGGAGGGAAAACTATAGAATTCTCTTGTAGGTCTTCCCGATTTTGACGAGCTACTTCTATCCCATATCCATATAGAATTCTTATACTTAAAATTTATAGAAGACTATCATATTGGAAAGACTACAGAGGAGTTTTGATTTATTAAGTGCACCTACTTTATGTTATTTATGCGGAATACTTAATTAGAGTTTGTTCTCTATATATTCCTTCGGCAAAGAGTAATTATATAACGCAAAAACTTAAAGATCAAGAATCCTAACGATTTTTTCTTAACTAACTCACTAATAAGCTAGACCAAAATCCAAGCGTAGGAATGAAATCACTTAATAAAAAAAATAAAGCTTGATATAATTTGTACAAGATTTTCCCTGAATTTATAAACAAGGAAACTTCTTAGCTTATATAACTTATTTAATTTAAGCGATCAAACATAAAAATGGTAAGAGAATGCCGATCTATATTATTTAGATTTATATTGTTGAATCTCGTCATCACACCATCTCTTTGCTTCGTTCAAATAAAGACAAATTTTTAGTTTACTCGTTTGTAAGAAAATAAGTTTTAAAGTGTGTTGGCTCCCTATAGTTTTGCGGGACTCTCCTTGTTAATGTGAATTAAAATGTGATTCTGAATAGGAGTATGGGCTTTTCCTGATCTTAGCATGCTAAAGGGCCCTTAATAAGCTTTTTTCTAATTTGGAAGGTCTTGCCTGGGTCTTTTTATTCGACATGGAAAAGCCAGAAGGATTTATGTTATGACAATGGAATAAGCAAGAATGGATCCTAAAGTCACGGGAAGTCAACTAGCAGTTTAACTGCTGTATGTTAGGGTTCTTACTATAGAATATAAAAACTCCGACTTATTTTTATTAATAGTAATTTCTGGCCTGGAGGTTTTACGGCTGGACGGTAGTGGGGCAGTCGCGGATTCTCGTGAAAGTTGTTTTCGGTATACTTTTCATACGCATGTAAAGGATTCAAAGAGCTCCTATATTTCTTAGTTTATACAGGCATTCCGCCATGCCTTTTTCATGTCGCCTGATTGAGATGAACCTTAAGTTAATTCCTAGAAGACTCTAGTCTACATTGTGAGGTAAACCTTGAGTTTATGAAGGTTTGTGCCATACTGAATACAGGAATATACGTTTTAGCAAAGGATGCCTGAGATAAGGGTCCTTATCTTTTAGAACAAGGTTATAAATTTATTAGAATATTTTTTTTTATATCGATCCGAAACTTGAACAGGATTTTGGTATTCGTACGATTAAAAAGTCAAGGTATGTAATTGAGTCTTAGTACTGAGAACAAGGGGATACTTAGTTTGGTTAAACAACTAAACCTATCCTTGAAATGGAGCTTCTTAGAATTAGAGCATTATTCTTACTCCTAAATTTTGTATCATTAGGTTACAGCAGCATCTTATAAAAGACGGAATATCTCAGGTTGTACTGATAAAAAGCCTATAAAATCAACAGGGGCACAGTTACCAGAGTGTTTTTCTCCTGGCTCTATAATCCAAATAAACGGGATCCGTTTGGTGGTAGCTCCTATTTACTTTAAGTTTCTACTATAATAAGGGATTAGACGTAAGTTAAAAGAGATATCTCCCATTAACAGGATACAAAGTAAACCTTGTGGGTTAGTAATACTTCATCATTACTATTAAATCAAGGGAAATCTATAATTGCTTTATTAGGTATATTTCATTTGTCTTATCCAGGGTATTCTTTCCTGGAGTACTAGAAAGAGAGTTACTGACTCCCTGCTTTTTCTAGACTTTTTAACTTTGTTAGAAGCATTTTTATATCGGATTTTAGTGGATCCGTTGTCCCTACCTAAACTTATCTAATTTCTTATAAAGCTTTCTCTTTAGATTAATATAAAATTCATGAAGTTTTTAAGCTAATCTAAAGTCTCATGCTCCCTCCTTATATCTAAGGAGCTTTACATTAAAATCAAGAAAGTAATGAAAGTCAAACTTTAGTTATAGATGAGGTGCATGCTGATTTGTGGAAATGCTACAAACTTATAAGATATATTAAACGGAAGCACACCCAGGATAGACTAGTTTTCTTTTACGCTAAGGGAAGCCTTGAAGAAAGAGAAAGGGTTCGAGACCCAAGAAGAACTCCTCTATATGCGACTTATCTGGTACAACTACTCAATTGTCTACGTGTATAATATAAAAAGGAAAAGAAAAGCTTATCCGTAAAGAACCTCGCGTATAAACTTTTGAACGCTTTCTCTAATTGAGTTGCGTAATGCATTGTTAAAGTTAAAAGTACTCCGGTAATTACATATGAATAACTATTTATTTGTTAATGCCAAGTCTGCATTTGATTGAACCCTCAACCGTGTCGTTCGAACGCTGATGACGTACCCTCTTTTTTTAAGACTTCTTTTTTTTACTTAAGTTTATTCTGTTAATTTTTGGAGCATCAAAAGCTTGGAGCAAGGAGTGCTTTTCTCTGTCACGTACTGATTAGTGGATCCGGAACTCTTTATATATTTTAGGTTTAGGAAAAGACTCTTTATCAGGGAAGCTCCTTTTGGGTACCTGGATAATGGCATTTTTACTAGGCGCTGCTGGGGTATTTATAGGGGGCGTGTAGAATTTGTTACAAGCTTTTCTTGTTGGGTTATAGACATACTTTACTTTAAACCTTTTAGTAAGATAGAATAACGAAAACGTCTATAAACTTAGTTCGACACAGGATATGTAGGCTCGCTTTTTAACTCTGGAATTAAAAAACCTCAAATCGGGTCCCGGTTTTTTTTGTTAAATCTTAGCTAGTAGTTGCAGGAGGGTGTAGTTTGGGGTTAAAGGTTTACTTGTTCCTTACATTCGGGATTCATTTAGGTACCTTATAATGATATAAAGGAAACTTCCCTTCTTCGAGCAAAAGATTTAAGCGGCCGGGTTTTTTTAAGAAAAAGTTGTATTGGTTTGTAAGATTCTAGGAGGATCCTTTATTAGTTAATTCACTTTTTGGGGTTTGCTTATAAAGAATGAAACAGAAATATCTTAGGGTAGTAAGCCGCCAAGGAAACTCTTCTGAAAGATGCAGGCCCAAGAGAATCCATTTTAATAAATAGGAGTACGACTTAGTTATAAACTCTTAGGTTTCGTTCTGAAGTGGCTATAGCCGGAACCCGTATAATAATTACAAAAATGTAGGGGGCCTCCCCAAGACTTAGAGCCAACCTTATTACTGGCTGGGAATTTACTAAGTATCTAGATAATAAAGCCTTTCAGTAGTAAAAAATTAGTATTGGACAGGTTTTTAACTTAAGAATTAGAGTAATAGGAGAAATTGCACAAGGGTTTTAGTATGGAAAAGTATGCAGGGACTTAA
>JAYMTK010000331.1:0-24142 GCA_036897405.1 Pelargonium myrrhifolium
TGGATCCAGCGACCTTGTCGCGGCGATTCGCGCGATCGAGTCCGATTTGTCGCTGTCGGAGCGTGAGAAGGCGAAGAGGCGGCAGGAGCTGTTGAGCGGAGGTGTGAGAACGGCCGGTGGTGGCGATGAGGGCTCCGAGAAGGAGAAGATCGACGGCGGCGACGGTGTTCTGAGCCTTCTGGATGGGAATTTGAACTGCTCGGTTTGCATGCAACTGCTCGACAGACCAGTCACGGTGCGTTTCATGTGTATATGTTTGTTGAAGAGTTTAGGTTACTCTGATTCGTTTTTCTGCACTGCAATTGAGAATTGAAATGTTTAATTTGATTTTGATAGCTCCACATTTTCAGTTTTCTTCAGCATCCGAGCAGAACGTATTTAAACTTGAATTTCAATTATAGACGATTTAAATTTGGGGAGTTTTGGTAGAATTCTGTGGAAACAATCAAATTGTCTTCATAATGCTAAGTTCAAGCTCTTAAAATGTGGATCGACGTGTTTCCTAATTTCTTGTGGCAATCATTGGAATGCGTATTTTGTTTTGGAGCAAACTCTTTAGTTTTCTGGGCATTTGTGTTGTTTCTGACTTTCTGTACTGCTTGTTCAGTTCTGTTTTGAATCTTGGTGAAATGCTGAGTTTTGGTTTACACTTGTGGTGTTTTTTGAGTGATTTGATTCAACTATCAAGATTATTTTTCCATATTGTGTAGCATCTAGCTTTGTATCATGTAGATTGTTGTAAATTAGGGGACAATGGTTAAAAATCTGAAAAGCCATTTCAAATTAATGGTCTGTTCAATCCAGCTAAACCTAACGCCTTCAAGTTTCTTTGGTGAATTACTTTCGTACATGTTTCATTCTTAACTTAGATCTTGTAAGTTTTATGGTTTATTCTGCAAAGCAAGGATGAGAATGAAAATCCACACCAAGTAGTGTTTGGGTTATGATATTTTCTTTCTTTCAGTAATGTAATTTGAGAATGAGAATAAGATTCCTATTATTCTTGTTTGTATTATGACTTTATTCCCATTCTTGATTTCAATTCCATTCCAAACTTTGTAATCCGAACTCCGAACTCTGCCTAAATATCAGTAAACAAAGTGTGTGATTAGAGGATAGAGTGCCAGTGCTATTATGTTATTTGGTTGTATACTTCTAATGTTGATCATATGTCATTGTTTCAGACTCCTTGTGGGCACAATTTCTGCCTAAAGTGCTTCCAAAAATGGATAGGGCAGGGAAAGCGCACATGTGCAAATTGTCGCCATGGAATCCCGGCCAAGATGGCAAGCCAGCCTCGAATCAACTCCACGCTTGTAGTTGCTATCCGAATGGCAAAGATGCCAAAATCTGTAGCTGCAGGGGGAGCACCTAAAGTTTATCACTCAATTGCGAATCAAAACCGACCTGATAAAGCATACACCACGGAGCGTGCAAAGAAAGCTGGAAAGGCTAATGCTTGCAGTGGAAAGATCTTTGTCACTATCCCTCCTGATCATTTTGGACCAATTCTTGCTGAGAATGATCCGGAGAGGAAGCAGGGTGTATTGGTGGGAGAGTCTTGGGAGGATAGGATGGAATGCAGGCAGTGGGGTGCTCACTTTCCTCATGTTGCAGGGATTGCTGGGCAGTCTAAATATGGTGCCCAGTCAGTGGCACTATCAGGAGGCTATCAAGATGATGAGGATCATGGGGAGTGGTTCCTTTACACGGGGAGGTACTATTCTTGTTTGCTTTGATATTCTTGTCTGAGTTCTCGTTTTACTTTATGCCAATTAACTCAATCATTTTAATTAATTGTGTTGTGTTTGTGTTACACATGTTTGACCTGCCTAACATGTTTAAATGGAGTGTGTTTGTGTTGTGTAACTTAACTTGTTTAACAATTGGATTGTGTTCGGCTTGATCCATTTAACATAATACTAAAGTTTCAACACATCATAAATATGACCTGTGAACACGAGTTGACACCCTAATAGTTGGTGCTTACCAGCTGGCTGTTGAATAGTTTTCTTCTTCTAGCCTCTCTCTTCACAAAGGGTAAAAAGAATGCATTCTATTTGATGAATACAATGTTAGGTGACATAGTTTATTCATCAGATTCACTACAATCTATGATGAAATTCATATACATTGCAAGATCTTCATTTCCTATATAGGTAAAAAATTGCACTATACTTGACCTTGCCATTGAAATTAAGTGGCCAAGTTGTTATTTTTATCCTGCAAAGTTATGTTATACATTTCCCTGTTTTTAAATGTGTTTGCTTCCATACGCATGCCTGTCATGTTTTTCAACTGGGCTCTTATACTTCATTTTCTGTGAACAGTGGTGGAAGGGACCTTAGTGGTAATAAACGCACAAGCAAGGCACAGTCTTTTGATCAGAAGTTTGAAAAAATGAATGAGGCATTGCGTGTGAGTTGCCGAAAAGGTTATCCTGTCCGAGTTGTGAGGTGAGTTGTGCAACTGAAGTAATGTCTGGTTTGCTTTATACTTTATAGTGTCTGGATGACCAATCCTGATATGAAAATTTTATTCTCTTAAAATTGTCTGTTACATAAAGAACCCAAATTATGCCTTCTAATACCATTTTGTTCTATTTTTATCATGGATTGAAGTATTGCACATAAAAGTTGCAAATTGGCAGTCAATTATTGCATGGATGGTTTCAGCTAACTGACTATAATGCATAATGGTCTTGCAGTTGGCGAATTATGAATATTGCTTGCCATTTCCTGTCTGTAGCCACTCCAAATCTATCAATGCCTCTTGAGAATGAGATTTTTAGTTGACAATTAGTGAATAATTTGGGCATTTTGTGTTGTTTTTTGCTACTTGTTGGGCAGGTCCCACAAGGAGAAGCGCTCCTCTTATGCTCCAGAAGCAGGAGTTCGCTATGATGGTGTTTACAGAATCGAGAAATGCTGGCGTAAAGTGGGCATACAAGTATGATTGTGTTCTTTTTAACTATAGTAATTGTATGTTAAGTTACTCGTAAGGCTTGGATCTTGAATGTGTTTTTTATGCTGTCTATTAGGGTTATAAGGTGTGCAGATATCTTTTTGTTCGATGCGACAATGATCCTGCCCCATGGACAAGGTCTGGTCTCTCTCTCTCTCTCTCTCTCTCTCTCTCTCTCGTCTCTTTCTGGGCCTCATTTTGTTATGAATGAATTTGCAGTGATGATCATGGGGATAGAGTAAGACCTCTGCCAGTCATTAAGGAATTGAAGAATGCAATTGACATCACTGAAAGGAAAGGATCTCCAGCTTGGGACTATGATGTAAGCTGCTGTTTTACTTGATACAAATTTGTGTTCTCTCCCTCAAGAATTAAATTTCACTCCTAATGGATCATGCCTTCTACACACCAATGTTCCCCATAGGTGCTGTATAGGGCCGATTG
Organism: Pelargonium myrrhifolium; assembly: GCA_036897405.1. NCBI lineage: Eukaryota > Viridiplantae > Streptophyta > Magnoliopsida > Geraniales > Geraniaceae > Pelargonium > Pelargonium myrrhifolium. Next base: position 3,409 of record JAYMTK010000331.1, read on the forward strand.
CTAGTGTTTGTATTTAAGATTTTTGTTTGGGAATGCGAATCAAGAATAAGAATGAGATTCTCATTATTCATGTTTGAATTTGAACTTTTTGGTCCATACCTAATATCCGTTTGCAGTTCAGTCCTGAAAAATAAAAGACGTTCAATTTGATGATTTGTTTTTCAGGAAGAAAAGGGCTGTTGGGCGTGGAAGAAACCTCCACCAGAGAGTAGAAAACAAGTGGATAGTGAAGTTTCAGAAGAGGGAAAGAAAAAGAGGAAGCGTCAAAGCAAAAACATGTCCATTCGAGAAAGGCTTCTTAAAGGTATGGTTTTGGTATTGAATCATGATAGACTGGATTTTGTGCTTATAGCCACTTAGTTTTAACTGCATCTTCCTTTGGGTGATTCATATGCAGAATTTAGCTGCTACATTTGTCGGAAGGTGATGACTCTACCTCTCACTACCCCATGTGCTCATAACTTCTGCAAAGCTTGCTTAGAGGGTGCCTTTTCGGGTCAAAGTTTTACGAGACAGAGGACTTGTGAAGGCAGACGAGCACTACGAGTTCAGAAGAACGTGATGAAATGCCCATCTTGTCCAAATGACATATCCGACTTTCTACAAAATCCACAGGTATGCAGCAGGCTGATATGCTACATCTTTTTGCCTTATGTGCCACCTATTGCTCATAATTTTTTTGATACCGTCCTTGGTTGATGAAAATTTTCAGCATAGTCTTGATTTTTGAGTGTTTAGGTTAGAGCCTGATGATTTGGAGCCTGCATTCTCTCCAAAACCCGATCCACATTTTCGCAGATTCAGGTTGGGCAAACCTGTGTCTCGGGCTGTGTTAGGATTTAGGCATTTACATCCTGAATGGCCAGCTTTAGTTTAGATGGACTATTGGACAAGTTTTCAGACTAATTAATCTGTCTTAGCTGAACTAATCACAATGGTCCAAAAATGCATTTTCCATCATGTTCGACATAATATCCCAAATTCCACTAGATTTTAGATGAAATATTCCAGATTCCTCCAAATATTGGACGGGAGGTGCATTTTTGGGCAACAGTAACGAGATTGAATATTTTTGGGAACAAGACCGATGTGTATAGTTGGATGATTATTTATAGAGTTGGTGATTTGTGTGTTGTGTTGAAGGTTGTTAGTGTATTGCACGATCCAACAAGAACACTACACACTTATGAACACGAACACGACATGTTTAACACGATACCTAAATGGGCCGTGTTGACACGATTGACATGAACACGAATCAGCTATAACACATTTTGCATGACAGAGCCAACAAGTTTGACATGTTATTAGGATTAATTTACATTTACACTCTTAAATGTGCGTGTTGGATGTGTCATAGCACGACTAATTGCGTGTACATGTGTTGTGTGAGCCCAAATACGCTATGACACTAATTGACGGCTCTTACTATTTATCGCATATAAATTTGAAAATGTCTATTGAAAGCATTTGAGTTTCTGCGCAGGTTAATAGAGAGTTGATGGGAGTGATAGAATCACTGCAGAGCAAAGCTACTGATCCAGAAGAAAACGAAGATTACAGTGAAGAAACCGATGTGGTTGATGCAACTGAGCTTATCGAAGAAGCTTGTAACGAACCAGAAACTGATATGGTTGATCCATCTGAGCTCATGGAAGCTTGTACCGAAACTGAGGAAGATCCAGACGACGCCAAGGACGAAACTTTGAAACCAAACACCGAAACCAAACCCAAGAAACGCCAGCAAAAGAAACCGAAACTTGAAATTGTGCAGGCCGCACCTGAGGTTTCTAAAAAGGAATTGCAAGGAACTGAAGTTGTAAACAAAACCCGTCAAACTCGTGGAGGAAAGAAAGCGAGCACTGAGGGTAACCTGGCAACTTTGGATTCTCCTGGAGCAATGACTCGAGGCAAGAGAGCGAAAATGTCAGCAACAAAGTAAGTATTCGACGTCCCGAGTATTCAAATTGACAATGAAGACTTGGTTTCTGTTTTTGCTATGTGATAGTCTCTTTGGTGGTTTTGTGTTTTTTTGTTCCTTGTTTTTGTTTATGTTGGTGAAGTAGGCCAATTTCAATGGTTTGATATATATTGTATCAAGTATATTGTACCTATGGGTGCATATGTTGTGGGATGTTTTATAAATAGTACTATATGTTTATATAAATAAGGGTTTTAAGTTATTGATCTTTCAATTATATTGTTTTGAATTGTATATAGCGTTAATTACAGTTTCATATCATGTACTATACCCCATTTGCTATTCATTGTCTTAAACTACCAAATTAACTTTCTACTACTATGTATTTTTTAAACCGTTGCAAAAAGGTTTGTCGTTAAACTTCTGTCTGTTAAGTGGGTAAAAGACGAAAATATCTTTTCAATACCTCCTGCAGGAGACGGCGGAGGAGGCGGAGATGGTAGTTACAAGGTAGTGAAATGTTAGAATTATAAAGGACAATTTTGCTATTTAGAAATTTTTTTATCCACATACAGTGCACATGACAACCAAAAATGCGTTTTTTTGTTACATTTCTTGAATAGAAGACCTACTTGTTAACGGGATGAAAGTACATGTAGTAAAAAGTTAATTTGGTAGTTCAGTGTAGTGAATTGCAAATGAGGTATCGTACAAAGTATGAAATTGTAATTCACCTTTTATATAATTTGATTTTTGTTTTAATTTGTTCATAAATTGTATAGGACCAATTTGGTTTAAAATTGCATATGTTGGTTATGTTTGCATCAAATTCGTTTAATTAAACAAGTTGTATAATATGTTTAGTGATTTATCCATTTAAGAATGAAAAAACGAGTAAGGTTATTCAATTTGCTAAATAAATGAGTCGGGCTTACACGAACACGTCTGACCACAAATTGACACACCTGGTAAGAATGACAAATTTCAAATATTTTGTGCAAAAATTGACTCATAAATTAAATGGGTCAAATATATAATGTCACGTCGGTCAATATCAACCCGTTGAGTTGGGACATAATTTTGAAACAAATTAAACTTGTTAGCTGTCTCAATTCGCTCATAAACAAGTCCATGTTGTGTAATTCAACCCGTTTAACAATGAAACTTAGTTCAAATCAGCCCGTTTAACATGATACTAAACTTTCAACACGACATGAACACCGAGAATATCAAATTGTGGTATAGTAACTCTATAAAGACAACATCTATACATGAAAGCTAATCAAAGGTTGGAGACTCTCAAACCTTTCTCCTCTTAGATTTCTTCTTGTATCCCAAGTTTCTCGATCAACGCTTTCTTTTCTTCTTCGGGAAGAGACTTGAAAATGAACACGGATTTGTCGCCTATGTCATCCTTGAAAGTGAAAGAAAGCGAATCAGAAAATGCAAGTGTTAAAATATGGGTCATGACCCGTGCGAATTTGAGTTCAACTTGCTTATATTCGTCTCAAACCCGCCAAACCCATTTAAGGATAAAATGGTAATTTTAAAATATGTCGTGTCATTCCACACACAAATGGGTCGTATCTTGTTTAATGATCGGGTTGACATATTTAACAAACTACTAAACTCTTAACAAGACACGACCACAACCCGTGAACATGAATCATCATCCATACTATTGATCCACATTTGCATTTAGAATACAAAAAATCGAACTAGGTTGAAGATGAGCGTACCTTAATAGGCTGAGTAAATTTCCTTCCGGCAAATATCACAAAGAGGGCCATCCATGAACCCAACAGAGCAAGTTTCGTTTCTTCACCCATTAAACCGCTCTGCACGTACAAGTAAAACCCAATGAGGCCAGTTCTTCAAGAATCGTAAACAAAAGAGTTAAATAGGAATAGTTAACTCGTAGTGCCCATGAACATGTAACTAACCTTAAACTTAGTCACTCTATTTCGTCAATTAATTTTAACGGAATATTCACATATCTTGCATGTGACCATTAGGTGTATTTTCACTCAATTTCTCTCTCCCCATGTTTTCCCATTCATCAGCAAATTGTATGAAAATCCAAATTTCCTATAAATTTGGGGGTATAAATTGAAAAAGTAAAAGTATATAAAGGGTAAAATAGTATTTTATCTTAAAGCGCTGTCGAAGTTGCTAGAAGACCTGGTAATTCAGGAAGGGACAAAAAACTCGAGCGTTTTCATTTTGTAACTTTTTATCGGCCCTATCCATTATCACTAGGTGGGGAGACAGATTAGAACCGACAAAAAGTTGCCTGATAAAAAGATGTATTTTTGTCCCGACCCTTTTAAGCCCCCAACTCGCATTGCCAGCTATAGTTACTAACAAAATTGGGTGACTAATCTTAAGATTAGTTAAGCATTGTGATAAAATCTTTAGGTTAGTTAGGCGTTCGTGGGCAAAACTACGGGTTAGTTATTAGCTATTAACCCTAGAGAAATACAATCTATCAACGCATTTTGTAGAGCAGGGTATAAATGTAATGAGAATCATAGAAAGAGCGGACTTTTCGGACTTTTCACATGGGGAGTCCTGGGAGGAATGAATGATTGGCAAAATCTATTTTGATACACAACACTATCAAAAATTTGTTTGAATCAATGGAAAATAAATATCATCACATATCTTGGTATTGAGATTTGCTCTTATCGGAAAGAATGTGGAAGCGGTTTCTTTTAAGCAATGTCTAAGAAAATTACCAGATGCCCGAGAAGAACTGTCGGTATGATGAAGGTGAGAATGCCAGCTTCCAGTTTCCCATAGCATAAACCTGTCACGTGATAAGAACAATATTATGGATTGAAAGAGACATCAATAAATCTCCCCTCCCTATTCAATTTCTCAGTCTCCTAGCCCCGCCTAAAACACTAGTTTTCTTTTCTTTTCTTTAAGCATGGTTCAAGAGAGAATATGATGTGGCCGGCAAGTACACAAACGCAACAAAAGTTACGAGAAGAAAGCTAATGTAGCACGGCCTTTTCCGGATTAGTGATTATGGTTGTGCCAAACAATGGAAAGTAAAAGTTAGTTTCGGGTTTTCTTTTCATTCCAAATTCCCAATATCAGAAGGCTCTAAAGATAGTGCGCCATTGTTTAATACCCGTAAATCGGAAAAGGCTATAGCTACGATGACGGAGAATGTGTTATTGACAACATTACCTTCCTTGAATACCAGCCCAGTCAATGATGCAAAGAGAGGACCAACAAACCATATCGCTGTCGGGTTATCCACAACATATTGTACTAAGCCCTCACCGGCTGGGCGAGCAAGGAACGCGTACACAGCCAGAGACCCGACACCTCCTAGCGCCCAAAATGCTTGAAGGGTTCGCTTAATCTCAGTCACATAGATGTGAATCAAGAACAGAGATAACCCCAACCCACCAGCTCCAAGGGCGTAAAACAAATCAAGATTTTGCCTAATTGTTTGCTTGATGAAAGAGTACTCGTCAGGTACTAAAGCAGCTGATGCCGCTACCACAAACGACGCAGCAGCGGTCACTAATCCTGATCGGTACAAAACCACCTGCCATGACCAAAACAACCATTTACTGAAAATTCCCACACAAATATTAAAGGAACGATTCAACTTAAAGCTTCAGCTTATAATTGAAGACCCGATTATAGTTTAGGACCTGGTTATTCCATCACATGCAAGCCAATTGTGGTGCACACTATTAAACTAGAAGCTTAAGCTTATAGTTGAGGAACTGATTATAATTTAGAGCATGATTATAGCTTTATACTTTAATACATACACCTTTTCACGTGCAAGCCCAGTGTGGCGCACACTATTTAACTGAAAGTTTTAAGCTTATAGTTGAGGAGCCAATTATAGTTTAGACTCCTCACATGCAAGCCATCAGTCCTACACAATACTTAACTAAAGCTTATGCTTATAGTTGAGAACCAGATTACGGTTTATGGCATGATTATAGTTTTATACTTTAAAACACCCCCTCACGTGCAAGCCTAGTATGGCAACCACTAATCAGTAATCGACTGAAAACTTGGGGCATGATTGTAACTATTTAATTAAAAGCTTGCGCTCGATTAAAGTTTAGGGCATGAAATGCCCCGTTCACGTGCAAGCCTAGTATGGCAACCAGTAATCAACTAAAAGCTTAAGCTTATAGTCGAGAACCCGATTATATAGTTTAGGTCATGATTATAGTTTTATACTGAAAAACACCCCCTCAACATGCAAGCCTAGTGTGGTGACCACGATTCAACTAAAAGCTCAACCTCATAGTTGAGAACCCGAGATAACACACCTCGGGTTCTAAATTATGGTCTATCACGCAAACGCAATTCATCAAAAAGCTTAACCTCACAGTCGAGGACCGTGTTATAGTTCATGTATTGCAAGTCCATTGTGGTAAACATTATCCGAACAATTGATTAACAAGCTCTCCTACCATATTAAAGTACCAATTCAAGCTAAGAGCTCCAATGAAGCTAAAATGCTCAAACAACAAACCAACAAAATGACCTCTCATTTTTAACATTTCAGGCTCTAAAATTGAACAGAAATATTAGAGAAAAACAAGAAAAACCCGAACTTTTCAAAAGGGTACACAAAACCCATAAAACAAAATCTAATAAAAACCACAAAATCTTCAGATACTTCAATTCACAATCACAAACAACCACAATTGAAACTGAAAAAAATCAGAACATTGAACAGAAATTACCTCTCGGACGTCGGTGGAATCGACGGTCCAGGGCCCGAAAGTGCCTTGATAGACCGTCCGATCAATGGAATCGCCCAGAGCCTTGCACTGTACCAATCCAGTTCGAGGAGAAGCTGTAGAGAACGATGAAAGTGAAGAGAGTGAACTAAATTGAAGGCTCGTAGTCGTCGCCGGAAACTTGCTCCGTGAGCTCCGGGCGGTGGCCGGAATCGGAGCCGCCGTCGCCACTAGAGCTGCCGATAGCACTCGTAAGGCCATGAAGTGGTTGTGTTTGTGTGTGTGTGTGTGGTCGTTAGATAGTCACTCCATAGAGAATCTAATGGTTTTTAGTGGGATATTTTTCTTCATAGGAAATAATGAAATATTAAGGCTGTATTAGATCGTTTGGATTGGATAACGATAGTGTGTGACGGGTAAAATTTTAATGAATGATTAGTTATTAGGATTTTTTAAGTTCGAATCGACTTAATACTGAATGAGAGGGCGCGAGATCGGAACATAGTCTTTCTTTTAGTTATGGTTAAGAGGATTGTCACAATCGTCTTGTGTTTGCGCTACAATGTAGGATAGTGTCAAGACGCGAGGTTGGGTAATGCGTGTAAAATGATGGGCGAGAGAGAACGTGTTGGTTTTGATGCAGGCTGATGCATTGGGTAATGCGCGCCGTGTGAGGAATAATGTAAAAAAGGCATGTAGGAGGCTTCTTCCTTGAGCTATGCCTCGTGCTACAGCATGCATACGCGTCGAGTGGGCTTGGCAAGATGAGGCATACGTTGTAGTGGATATGAGCGAGTTTGGACATGCGGAGGCTTGCGTACTTTGTTCTGCTTTGCAACCAAGAACAACTCCGAGGTCTGAAATGAAGGATTCTTTGCGTGAAGTTAGTTGACACTCACTAGAATATGCAGGTTGAGTTCAAATGATTTGATTTGTCACTTGTCACGATACCTTTATTGACACATTCACGGATATCAATTGTCGTTGTGATGAAATGAAATCCTCATGAGCATCTCATGAGGAAGACTCTTTGTGAGTGCGTATCTTACTAAACGAAGGTTCTCGAGTAAAATTTTCAAAATATTTCTCAAAATAAATTTTAGGTGTTCATACCTTCATATTGTAAGCAAATTTGTAATTCACACAACTTTTATGTGCAATGATGTGGCGCTTTAACATTGGCATGTCTCAAATATGATTTTTCCTATAGTATCACTTGGTTAACATGAATCTTTTAACATTAATAGGATCTTCTCTCGAGTATCTCATGAGGAAGGCTCTTTGTGAGTGCGTCTCTTACTAAACGAATGTTCTTGAGTAAATTTTTCGAAATACTTCTCAAAATGAATTTTAGGTGTTCATAGCTTCGTATTGTAAGCAAATTTGCAATTCACACAATTGTATGTACACTGATATGACAGTTTAACATTGATATATATCAAATATAATTTTTTGTATAGTATCAGTTGTAACATGAATATTTTAACGATAACAAGATCTCTTAAGTAAACGGTTTTGGAGAAAATCAAGCCGTTAACCTTCTTCATCCTATCCCTAATCAACGAGCGCTTGGAATAGGAAAACTGGGGGTTCTTTTGTATCAATATTGAATATATTCCTTGGTAAGCCAAAAAAAAAAAAACCTCCTTCGTACCTTCGATCTTTTTTAAGTTCGATACATCTTCTAAGAGATAACTCAATAGTACTCCTTACAAGAAATCGTGGATTTGTAGGTCATCGATTAAATTTAAGCCTCATATCCAATTATTGAAGACTACTACTAAACAATTGGTCATAAAAGCATCCCCTGACCAATAATAATGAATCTGAAGGATAATTACTCGTTACTACTTTGTTAGATACACATTTTGCATGTTACTACCATGTCTTTGCACGTTACCACCTTGAACTATTTTTTTTTTCAATCCGTTAAATACTCTGTCAATTAAATCCTAAAAATACCTAAATACCCTACATTTTTTTACACGTCACTACCTGTTAGATACACATTTTGCACGTTACTACCCTAAACTTTTTTTATATAGTCAAATTCCGTCAAAGTTAATTGACAGGATGAAATTTTTTTAGTTTGAACGGAAAAAAAAATTTAGGGTAATAACGTGCAAAATGTGTATCTAACAATATAGTAACGCGTAATTATCACTAAATCTAACAAAAGTTGCAAGTTTCATCACATAACACAAGTCTTGGATTCAATATGGTTTTCATCCACAATTGAGAAATAACAATTTGTCACTTGGAGTCTCATTTCAATGCCAGCGTAATCACAACACAGACAAGGAACCATAGCTGCAAATATCCATATAGTTGGATTCAAATCCGACTTTGACATACCAGAGACGGAGTTGGTGTTGCTCCGGCAAAAGAGTAGTTCAGCGATGAGATGGAGTTGCTCCGGCAAAAGAGTAACGAGACGAGACTGGCAGATTTGTCTCCACCATGCTGACGCCGGCTCTAGCATCTGATCTCTGAAGGGTGTCGGTGTAACCACGGTCTTGTATGGCATAATAAGGTTGATAGGTCGATGTCAGCATCTCCCTTTGAGCATAAGCCGGTGGTAGCGCGTATGATGATGGTGCCAAGGCGTGTGTATGTACCGAAAGATGGGGACTATAGTAATCATCGGTGTTTTCTGGGAGAACTTCTCTACTCCTTGACAGATGGAGTCCGTGATAGTCGGGATCGTAACCAGCAGCTTGCTCCCTTGGAACCGAATCTGCACCAACCAAGTACCTAAAATAGGGGGCAGTGCAAAACAGTGATACATGAGCATTGGCAATTACTATCAAGTTTAAGTAATACAAGCTAAACATGAGAACTTGTCTACAATAAATTATGGCTGAAGATTTATTTTCAGACCAACAAAAACAGCATTTGTATTACATATATAGATAAAATCTGTTAGAACCGTCTCAGAGAATTTGAAGGACAAGAGCCAAATCCTCCTTTATGTGGTCAACTAAAGCTACCTAAGAAGAGGCCTAACCCGAGTTCGACCCAAAAATGGGGAGGGTTTGTTTGGGCTCTGCATGCAAAATGGGTGGGCTCGCCTGACCCAACCAGACCCGCATATTTAGAAAGAAACATATGACCCGCATCCGACTAAAAAATTGGCTGGATCCAATTTATGGGTGATGAACCCACAATTTTTTGGGTTTGGGTCATCCCGCGGGTTCAGGTCCAAATTGTTGGCTCTATACCTAAGCATTTATTAAGGTGGCTATTGGAATATAAATAATTGGAACAGGAATAACATAAATTAAGGACAATAAACCATTCCAAAGCCATTCTCACGACTAAAAAATTCTAATCCAAACATGAACAATGAGAATCACATTTTCATTCTTGAACAAAACTTCTATTCCAAATGCTACCCAAAATCTTTTTGAAACCTGGATCCTACTCCAAAAGGAGCAAAGGATTGATTCTATCATATGAACATTGCAGAGAGAACAAAACTTATAGTGCAATGTAAGGATTCCTGGTATGGAAATAGATGATAACTTAACGGGCAGACAGTATTATAAATGAAATTATAATAATAAAATAAGTGAATGAACTATGTAATCATTTTGATCTATAGATGCCCCTACGAGTTAGAAATCATAATATATATGTATATATGCATTTAAAACAAATGAACCTATTGCAATATTGAACAACTGAATATAATGCATGAAACATACCTTCTGTAAGGATCTTGAGCAGAAACTAGCTCTCTTTCGGGTATGTGAGACTGGTGAGATTCCTTCAAATAATACGAGTCAGTGTGATGGCGAAGAGTATCCTCGTGAATAACATGCCGAGGCTCTACTGGAGCTTGTACACGTCCCAATAGTGGATAAGGGAGTATGTGCTCTGACTGAGTTTCGTGGCGCACCCCTGAGAGATATGATTCCTCTGGTGGTAGCCTTGTTAGTGGCTGATATACTTCGTGCACAACTGGAATTGGGAGCAAGCCAGGATTTGCAACATGTGGTACAGGCGGGGCGCGAGAGGCATGTGACTGCTTAGTAATTGGGCGGAACAAGGAAATGAGTTTCCGGACCTACACCACAAATCAAATTTCCATCAAAACAGGAACAGTTACGAGATGAGCAGTGCAAAATTTTATATAAGAGGGCAGGACTGTGAATGTCTTCATACTTGTTTACTATTGAGCTCTTGTCTGAACCTAGAACCCCCCTCCGGTCCATCGTAGTTCTCTTTGATTGCTTGTTTGAAGGTTGACTCGGGAAGTGGCAAACAATCTTGAAAAATCTTGAATCTCACCTGAGCCAAACAAAACATAAACAGAGCAAAACAAAGTAAAACAATCCATTCACAATTCCATTTTTTATATTAAAATATAAATGTTTTGATGCACCACACACATCAAATGCAACATGTTTCACAAATTGAGCATCACATATATAAAGTTAAAAGTTCATTATCTACAAGTATTTATAACATAGAGATGGTTGACAAACTAGAAATTAAGTGTAAAAATATTGAAAAAATTACATACGAACGCGCATAACAATAAATTAGTGATTGAGAATATGAAACAGAAGATGAGCTTGTTTATAAAGAACGGAGTGGAGGGAAAGGGATGCACACTAATAATAACAAAATCATATAATTTTGACTGCACATGGCACACAATGGTGCAAAACTCTTTTGGATCCATGGCACACTCTTGAAAATAAGGCGCACAGAGGTATTACTCAAATTTAATACCGTTCTTGTGATGAAAGTGATGAAGTATAAATACTCCAATTGATCCACAGGTGCAGTAACCAACGTGTAAAACTTCTTTCACAAGATACCAAGTGGTATAATAAATTAATAACTAAATCATTTGCACAAAATAGTTTTTCATGCAATAAGGAATTGAATAAATCAATAAGCCATTTGAAATGCTTATGAAGTGTTCACAAGGCACATCGCATAGATGAATTAAATTTCAGGCAACATAACGCTTAGAAATATCATTAAAAGAAGGAAAATATAACAAAATTAGATGAAAATGATAGGAATTAAGAGAGAATGAGATGAATTCAAATATTATATACCTCATGGGCTGGTAGCTCTGTTACTTGTGGCAAGAATACTCAGAATACATAAAAGTATGCGGTACACATAAATTATTGTCGGCCTATTTGCGAGCTTAACTGTAATTTCCTATATTTTGAAATCCTGATAGATGTTTAAGGCCTTTGGGCTTTCATCTAAAATATAGTCCTGTTTTAATAGGGCGAGCCTTAGTTGTGCCGCGCCTTGCAATGCCCTCAACAAATGGCATGTGAAAGGCACGCCTTTCGGAAATTGTCGCGTCATGGGTGACCAATGGTGAGGGTCATGCGCCACGCATGGCGTGATGGTGCACAATTGCGTGCACCATTCATAAGACTATAACTAAAAACCTTAAAGATTATATACTATGTATCATGTGAAGAGTACTTATATAAAGTCAAAAGTTATTGTTCATGCTCATAGGTATGCACTAACGGTCTCAATCTTAATTTTTGGGTTAATTACAATTTCATACATTGTACTATACCCCATTTACAATTCATTACCCTGAACTACCAAATTAACTTTTTACTACCCGTACTTTCATTCCCTTAACAAATAGGTATGTCGTCCAAGAAAATTAACGGAAAACGCATCTAAGGCTATCATGTGCACTGCACATGTTTGAAATATTTTGTAAATAGCGAAATTGCCCTACATAGTTCTAACATTTCACTACCCTTCATAGTTCTAACATTTCACTACTTTGTACTTCATAATTTTAACATTTCACTGCCTTGTAACCAGAACAATGAAGGGGTTGAAGAAGGGTATTTTTGTCTTTTACCTACTTAACTAACGACAGATTAACAACGGACCTATTTGCAACGGTTTTGAAAGTACAAAGTAGTAAAAAGTTAATTTGGTAGTTCATGTTAGTGAATTGCAAATAATATATAGTATAGGGTATGAAAATGTAATTAACCCTTTTTTTTAATAAGCCAAGCATAATCATTTTCTATTCATTCATTCTCAGGCCTAATTTTATAACAAACTCATCCAAGCTTGAGCTGAACAAGTAGTTTGGAAACAGGAGATAGGTTGCTTATCTCTGAGCCAAAGGTACCCAAGTATCGGTACCAATAGGTCATCTTCAAAGGAGAACATGTTGCATGGATCAAGATCAAGTTCATATGACCTTGATGCTCAATATGCAAATCCATAGAAAATAATAAACCTAGCTCAACTACTTGGGAATATTAATCAAGCTTAATTTTAAGCTCAACATGTCTTTATGGAATCACATATAAGTTTCACCATTCCAAGAAGACGTTATTCTACTTCATTAACAGATAAACCCATGTTACCTGAGCCGGAAAACCTCCTTTGAATGCATTTCTTTCCAAGTTCAACTTTCCATTGGAAGTGGCAATGTAGACACCATAGAGAAGCTTCAAATCAAAGTCATATAAAAAAAGCTTTGCGCCTGACTTGATTTTTTCTACAACTTCTAACTTCCCTCTTGGAAGCCCGAAAACCCGATAATGATAGCATTCCGGTTTTGTTTTTGCATTACACATAAAGATAAACCCAGCACTTCGGTCTCTACCCACATCGCCCGTCTTTTGGCCTGCAGTGATTTCCCTCTCACTCCCCCTGTCTTTTCGTTTTCCCTTGGAGTTTCGCTCCTCACTTTGCTTCTCCTTTCTTTTGTACTCGGAGTTTTGCTTCCCACTACCCTTGTCCTTATTGTTGTCCTCAGAGATTTGCTTCCCATAGTCCTTTCTTTTGTCCTCCGAGATTTGTTTTCCACTATCGTTGTCCTTTTTTCCCTCAATAGCTTTACTATTTGTGGTAGTTAAAGCACGAGTTGGGGTAGTAGCACCAACAACTGTAGAATTTGTAGTGGTACTGAGAGCAGGCACTGAAGATGAGACTCCATTCGAGGTTGAAGCTACATTTCCCTTTGGTGTTCTTCTATTCCTCCTAACCCTTTTCTCTATCTTCCTACCCACGTTTGATTGATTTGAAGGTGCCTCTGAACTCGTAGGCTTCTTCATTCTTCTCTTCGCCATGGTGATGCTGTTACAGTTCAAAACAACGAAAACAAAACGCATGCATATATGAATTGCTTCTTGTGATATCCATAACGCAATATTATAAATTCAATATAACCCTTACACAAGAGTCATTGCATATAAATGCGCACAAGAACTAGTCTACAAGATGATTGATTGTAAATCAAATCGAGACTAGCATATATTGAGAACCTGAGATGGCTTGCTTCTCAGTTCATGTTCAAAATTTTGAAGGCTATCAAATAGTTCTTTCATTTCTGACTAAAGGATGACCAATTGGCAAAGGTTGAAAACATGGAAAACAGGAAAAACATTTTGGAATTCAATGAATATTGTGATGTCATTTAAAAATTAAATCTTTAATTGATTGAAACCCTTGTCCATTACTTCATTGTGAACAAGACAACCAATTTACATTCCATCACTGGATATTCATAATTGAATGCCAAAACATCAACTTTGATCCTCACCTAATTGTTTTACTTGTACGAACTCATTTGGTATGAAAAGGATTAAGAGCAAGTTTGGGAAGGCAAAGGCAAATCATCCTCCATTTGATGGAAGGGTCAACGAAATAGTTGACGAAGTCCGAATTCCATCTAATCTTGAACCCTCAAATTTTCATCTTCCTAATCAAAGGATGGATTAGATGAGTTTTGAGTATTGGATAAGAAAAATGATTTCAAATTCCAATTAAGGGAAGCGAAATACCCCCTTTGTAAAGGGAAAGGGAGAAATAGAGATGGAAAAGATAAGATGAAATTTAGGAGGATCAACTAGCCTACATAAGGAAAACATGGTCAAAATTGAATCAATTAGAAATATGAACATTATTTGAAGAAACAATGTTCCCAAGCATTGTAGTGACAAAATTAATGAAGATTATAATGAATCAATCGATGGGTTGGGGACAAATCATATTAGTGTAGGCTGGTTGAAGTGGACAAGGACTTCATGAGTTTGTTGAGATAAAAGTATTCATCTAAAGTTTTAAGAAAAAAAGTTTTATAGGTTAACTATATGATCATCTATGTTGTATAGCATTAAACGTTGGGCTCCTAAAATATTAAAATTCATAAGATGGAGGTCACAAATATGAAAGTACTTGGGTGTTTGTGGTAACACTTGGAAGGATAGTACTGATGAATGAGACTATCCAGTGAAGAGTAATGGTATCTTCAATTGAAAATTATATGAGAAACTTTAGAATGATTTGGGCATGAGCAATGTATGGAGATTCTTGAATCAATGAGGAAATGAGAGAGAATTCAATTAGAATAAACTAAAAAGAATATAGGTGGGACTAAGTTCACTTGAAGAAATAGTAATGAAATGAATGACAAACTTGGTTTGACAAAGGAGATAACATATAGAATAGAATAGATGAGGAGAATATGATTGAAAAATCCCAATGAGTTAAGTTCAAGGATTTGTGTAGATGTAGGTGACCGTGACCCTAACATTAGTTGAAAAATGCCTTAGTGGTTGTTGGTAGACTTTGATTCCACGAAATGAAAATTGCTATCTTTCAAAACAATGTAAAGTAGCTTTCAAGGCAAATTGAGACGGAGATAGATGAGACTTGAAACAAGAACTAAGACTAACATCCTTTTACACCTTCATAGGGGATCCTTACAAAGGAGGCTTCAAAGTCCATGACTGCAACCAATGATTACATAAACCAACGATGAATCAACACATCTAAAACCTTCAACACAAGCACGCTTGTCATTCTAGCTCTTTTCCTTCGATCATCTAGTTCAAACATATTTTCCTCCATCCATTTAGATAAATGCAACCACCAAGATGCATCTAAGAAAGAATCACTTATTACTTCAAATAAGTGCAAAAAAATTATAGTGGAAGGGAACGCCAATAATACATATTTTGAAAATATGACTAGCACTATACGGTAATTACAACAAAGAAAGAAACTAAACCACTTATCCTCAAATGCAACCACTCATACTTCACGTACTCTTATATAGTTAAAATATTTCGAGCACAACCTCGACTTTATCCATCGAAATGAACTATAAATTCATACCCCTTAACTGATTAAGAGTACAAATTCCATTGTATCATCTCATATGAATTTCAAAAGAAGTTACAATACTCAATTCACCTTCAAAGACTAAGTATATGATATACATATCATTATGAGTTATGCTTTGATGAAGCATCTTCAATTGTTGTTGTGCAACTAATACCTGAAGTTTGCCTTTCAGCCAATACCCTACCCATAAGAGCTTAGTCATTTGAGAATTTGATGTCAAATGTCTTAAGTTTGAATAGATACCAATTACTTGACCTTTATCTACAAAAGACAAAGTTGGACTCTCTCTCACTATCTCTCTCTACAAATTGAGTTCAGCACACTCTTTTAAGATACTTGTGAGTTAACATCATTCTAATCACATATGCCTTGTGGTGTAAGTATTGTGTTCAATTCACTACCTCTTCCCTACCTACAAGTACTCATCCTCTTAATGGCAAATATCACAATAAAATAACTATTGATATTGAACCTCCATGTTGCAAAAGGTAAAAACAATCTAATATTTAATTCCCATCTTTATTTCTTTTGCAAGCTCGATCCAAGATGTGCAAATTACTCACAACCTGTCACCGAATAGTCAACAGCATAATCATATTTTTTTTGTCACATCATTTTTTAAGCAACAACTGCAAACAGTCGAGTCAAACTGCTTTCATGAAAATCCTTAGTGGTTGCAAGCATCCATCCACCTCATCGGCTAATAATCGCAATCAGCAATCAGCATTCATCCACTTGTTCAATCCGGAAAAAAAAAACTCACTCCAAACTACATCCTACATGTCCTTGAGGAGGCAATCATTTACAACATATAGTTCAATTGAAACCAATGAACTAGAAATGGTCCTGGCGGAGGCAATCATTCACAACATATGCATTAACCCAAGTTCAATTTAAACCAAAGAAACCAAACAGGTTCTTGTCTTCTCAACCCTTGTGGAGACAACTCAAGTCCAATCAAAACCAGAGAAACAAACCCAACAAGGAAAAATAAAACAAATATTCTTCAAAACCCAATACTGCAATTCTAAAAATAATCAAAACTAACCAAATAACAGCAGAACACAAAGGAAACAGACTCTAATCAAAAGTCACAATCCCCAACTCATATTCCACCACCCTAAAACCTAACAAACAATGTATGATGTATCAATTTTATGGTTCAATTCAAACCAAAGAAACAAACAGGTTCTTCTCTTCTCAACCCTAGTGGAGACAATCGTATCCAATACATACATTAACCCAAGTTCAATTGAAACCAGAGAAACCAAACCAACACATAAAAAACAACCTTTCTTCAAAACCCAGAACTGCAATTCTAAAAACATGCGAAACGAAAGCTCCAAAAACAAAATCATCTTGTTCGGTTTCATGAAAATTGGGATCAGTGTTCGAGTGTACCAACCTGTTTGGAGGCGAAAATTGAAGCTGCTCTTGATTGATTTCAGAGACTGATTGGATTCGAAGAGAAGTGGTCTGCGATTGATTGTCGATTGATCTCGATTTTATTGGATTTTTCGGTTTCAGTTGTTACATTCTACTCTTGAGCGTTTGGGTTTGGCCTTTTTAGGGCTGCCACTATTAATAGACGGGGGATATAAAATCAACGGCTGGATGATGCCTTATCATGATCAACGGACCATTTGGTTCCACGTGTACATAGGCTCTCTTTATTGATTGGATTTTTCTAACATGTACAAGTCTTACAATAATTTTTTTTTAATGATCGAAACTATAATGATTATAATTTCTTTTTTTTTGGTAAGGTTTTGTTTGGTAAATCTTTTCACTGTCAATAGAGATTATTGTCATCGGCTTTAAATTTTTGAAGGGTTTGCAGGGTTAGAGTTTATTTTACTAAGGTTCTTGGGGTGTTGAGATTGGCGGCGGCGAGGATAAGGTGTGGGTTTCCAAGCCTCCTCATTGGGCTGGACTGAGGTGGGAGGACTATTTAGTAGGGAGGGATGTGAAGAGGAGGATCACATCATTTTTCACTTTCATTTCTATCATCTATAGTGGGTGAGGGTATGGTGCTTCCGTGAGAGGGGCACTATTTTCGTTCTTAGCCTTTTGCTTTTTGTTGCGGGGAGAGTGATGGTGATGGGGTTTTTTTTCAGATCTAAACCGGTTGAGTCTGGAGGAGGAGGGGTTGGGGGTAGAGATCCTAGGGCTGGAAGAGGTGGGGGGTGTAGAGACGAAACAGATCTGGAAGGTGGTGGGTCGTTTCATTTTGCCTGTGGAGGTGAAGGCGGAACTGTTGGGGCCGAAGATAGCGTTGCACTGGCGGCCAGTGGATGGGGTATCGATTTCGGAAGTGGTGGACGAAGGCCTTGGTATAGGGGAACAACGATTTGTGTTCGAGTTCCATCATGAACGAGATGTACAAAAGGTGGTGAACGGAAGGCCTTGGGCGTATCTGTACAACACGTTGCTTCTCCAACTACTCAAGCGGGGGGAGGACCCGGCCAAGGTGGATATCAACCTCATCCCTCTCTGGGTTCGAATCTTGGGGCTACAATGTATGTGAGGGGATCAGGAAGTTCCTGGGCAGGCATCTGGAATGAGACGGGAAAGGGGTCCGGGCTTTTTTCGAGTCAAAGTGGAGTTGGATGTCCGCAAAGCGATCAAGCGGAAACTGGAGATCAAAGTGGTGGGAGGACGTAGTTGCGAAATGGAGTTCATGTATGAGAAAATTCCGCACTTTTGTTTTGTGTGCGGCATAATGGGTCATAGTGAGCAGGACTGCAAGGTGGCATACGCCTTGGGGGATGACGTCAAGGATAGGCCGTACGGGGCCTATTTGCGGGCTCAGATGGATCGGGGGTCATTGGCCAAAACAAACAAGTGGATTCGGACTGAGGATTGGCAATCCCCCTTGGAGGAAGTCGGGGACAGTTCGAAGATGCAAATGGACCCGAAAATATGAGGGGAATCAGCTGATACTATGTCTACCATATTCTCGTCCAAACGTTGATGGCCGGTAGGAGCAGAGGATGGGCGGTCAGGGGTGGACACGAAAGGTGGTGCGGGGGAGCCACCAAACAATGGGGAGGAGACCGTCAATGAGGGGTTGGACGTGTCAAGGGCGTGATGTGGGGGATGAACGACGACCAGTTGGAGCGGATGGAGTTTCGGTCGCGCTCTTTTGTTATGTTTTTGATAGTTTTTGCTCAATTGTTTCTCGTTCCTTAGTTGCTTCCTGAACAATTAGATTGTTTTTTATTTATTTTTTTGTTTTGTTAGCTCTTGGTATGATCGGTTGGTGGGGCAGCCGAAGCAGTTTCCTGGCAGGGGGTTTGGATTCTGTTGGAATAAAGTTAGGGGTGGAGGATGAAAATGTGAGCGGAAATTATCTCAATTCCCATAGACTACCAGCTGGAAGTTTGTCTATCTGGTTGCTCTGGATTAGGGTCCATAATGATAGTCGTCTTAGTTTTTACTATGTAACTGGGAAAACTACCTTCATGATCTAATGAAATTGCACGTTTGGTTCAAAAAAAAAAATAGAGGTTATTGTCTATAAACAATTATAAATGTATTGTTTAATAAAATTGTCTAAACGGATGGTCATTTAAATGAAATGATCAAAATGTCCTTATGGTTAAAAAAATGTCGCTTGCAACTTATGTATAATATGTAAAATATAATTATATGGTCGACCCAACAAACAACAAGGTTTACCGTCCATACACAAGACACGAGATAACAAATGGGAAGTAAATCCTCATATACATATGGGTATACCACGTCTGACGGTATACCTCACACGTTTAAAGAGTCCACCGCCCAGACACAGGATAATGAGGTAACACGTGAAAGGTAAATCCACTTACACATGTGGGTATGCCGCGTCTGACGGTATACCTCACACATTTATAGGGTCAACCACCCAGACAAAATAAATGAGGTAACAAATGGGAGGTATACCCATCAACACATATAGGTACACCGCCTAAACATGTAACTGTGAAGAAATGAAGATGAAGGTTTACCAGCATGGGGGGTATTTTTGGTAAAAGAACCACATAGACATAAACAATATCTCACAATAGCAACCAACCTCTTGTGTAGAATAGAGCCAAATTGTCTCATTACATGGATTTATATAGACATTCATGATATATACCATTTTACCAAGCATATCTTTGCAAGAAAAATGTCTATAGACATTGTATATAGACATCAAGTAGACTTACCAAACAAGGCCTAAGGCATTTTTTTGTAAGTCTACTTCATGTCTATTTGAGATGTCTATAAACGTTTTTTTTTTCCTTTCCAAAAGTTTGTTTGCTTACCATGTCTAAACCGCGAATGTCTATAAACATGTATTGGATATAGACATTTTTTGAGTATTTTTCACATGAGCTTGATACATCATGTGAGAATATTGTTCAAGTTTATACCCATTTTATATCCACAATACCCTCATTCTCTACTCTACTCAGCGCTCTTTATCTCTATCTTTTATATGTCTTGTCGGCCTACCCACATGTGTTGGTAGGTATACCTCATATTTGTCAACTTAATATATTTTGTCTGGGCGGTAGACCCTTTACATGTGTGAGGTATACTGCCCATTTTTTAAATTCTTAAAGGGCATTATGGTCTTTTCATAATAATACCCTCATTTTAAACAATTTTACCAAACAATACAATTACTTTTCAAAACAACAATATGTACAGACAATAACCTCTACAGACAGACAATAAACTTACCAAACAAGGCCTAATTAAGACTATAAATCATTCATAATATATACAATTTTAAATTTTTCTAAACAGAATTTTGCCAGAAAAATGTCTATAGACATTGTATATAGACATCAAGTAGACTTACCAAACAAGGCCTAAGACTATAAATCATACTACCAATTTTACCCATCATATTATTTAACTGACAAAAAATCGTCATATTTAACAATTTCCGTTCACA